>PVJA010034018.1:0-22879 GCA_004027025.1 Myocastor coypus | reverse complement strand
TCTTCTTAGTCCAAAGGGAAGTATATTCTTTCCTGTTTTTTTTTTTCTTTCTTTCTTTCTTTTTTCTATGCAACATTAATAGGGAGGTGGGTCATGCCCACACACTGCACTCTATAGAATAATTGTGAGGACAATATGCAATATGTCAACTTTCAAGGAAAAAAAGGGGGAAAAGAAAAAAAAAAGTAATGTGGATTTAGAAAGGTTAATGTTTAGTTGTTTGATCAATCTTATATACCTATATGTATTAATCTAAACTGATCCGATGATGAAAATATGTAATATAACCATTGTTAAATTTAAACAATAAAAGAATTGGAAAAAAAATAAAAAAATAAACCAATTTAAACATGTAAGCCATAAAATTTTCAACTATATGTACACAACTATATGTATATATAAAAGTAGATTTCATTATCAAAATACCAGAGTCAGAGTAAAATAATAATAAAGCAAAAATAAATAAATAAATAAATAAATAGATAAAATTCCAACAGTATATATCACAGTATTAGAGAGAACAATTTTTTTGGAACCAAAAGACACCTAGAATAGCAAAAGCAATTCTGGGCAACAAAGGTAAAGAAGGCCACAACACCATCCCTAATTTGAAATTATACTAAAAGCTACTATATTAAAAACAGCATGATACAGCCAAAAAGACAGAGAATGAATGGAACAGATTAGCAAAAATAACTCCAAACATACTTAACCACCTTATCTTTTACAAATGAGCAAGATAGCTTCACTAGAAGAAAGATTATTTCTTTAATAAGTGGTGCTGGAAAAGCTGGCTTTCTATGTGCCAAATATATTATAAGGGCTGGATGTAGTGGCATATGGCAGTAATAACAGCACTTGGGAGGCTGAGGCCGAAGGATTGGTGTGAGTTCGAGACCAACCTGGGCTACAAAGGTGAGCTTGAGGCCAGCCTGAACTGCATAGCAAGACCCTGTCTCAAGAACACACACACACACACACACACACACACACACACACACACACGCACAAAAGATTATGAGGGTTTTGTTCATAAAGTCTTTGCCTACACCAGTGTCTTCAAAAGTTCTTCCTAATCTATCTGCCAGCACACTTATTGTTTCTTCTTTAATACTTAGCTCTTTGATCTATTCTGATTTTGGCTTAGTGTGTGGTGAAAGATCTAAAAGTTACATTTCTAATTAAGAATGTCTACCTTTCCAAATGTTCATCAGTAAAGTTGAATAAATCACAATACAACCAAACAAAGACATAAAATGCAGCCAGAAGTTTTGCACGGATTTGTGTGTAACAATGTTCATGATAACTACCAACAGCAAAAGACACAACATAGTGTTTAAGAATATACACTGCACAGTCAAACTAACTAGGTACAAAGTGGAGGGATGTCCTCTACTAGCTCATAAGACTGACCATGTTGGCTCATCTGAGTCTCACTTTCGATACCTATAACATTCACATCATACAAGCATTTATTCTACAGAATGGTTGTAAGGAGTAAGTCAATTGGTGAAAAGTATTTCAACCACTTCCTGGCATAAAGTAATTGTGCAATTTAATAGGTACAAAGTTAACAAGGCATTTGGGGGCCTGGATCCTTCCTGTCTCTCCAGATTCATCACCCACCACTGCCTGCTAAATGACTAAATAGGATTTGCATTCCATCGTCTTGTAACACTCAGTGTATTATCCCCATTGTCACCCCTATCAAGTCTTAATCAAGGGCTCTGGACAGAGTTCAGTGGTCAAGTTCTTGCCTTGCATCACAAGTCCTTGGGTTCAAACCCTAGCAACACAAGGAAAATAATTTTAATCAAGATATTCTAAAGTTTACATCTCTTAGTAAATTGTGTTTCCATTGTATCACCAGGCTAGAAACTTTGGCTCATTTAGTCACATTCCAACTGATTCACTCATTTTTTCTAAAGAATTTTTTATTTTATTTATTTATTCTTTTCTTGTTTCAGAACCTTTATTTGTTTATTCACTCATTTTTATGGCCGGCTCAGCCCGCCCTGAGGGCAGGGCTGGCACAGCATGTAGTGCCAGGGATCGAACCGCAGTCCCTGAAGCCGCCCAAGCTTTCCCAAGCAGGCGCTTTAGACCACTGAGCCATCCCGCCGGGGCCCCTGATTCACTCATTTAACAAACATTTTTGAACATCTTCTACATGCCAGCACTTCATAAATATAGCTTCATAGCTGAGACCTTATAGGTGCTTGAACATATAACAGGATAGTACAAACAAAACAGAATTCAAATCAAACAAATGGGCTAAAATTGGAGAGGGGTTGTTTCTTTGGTTTTGGTTTATTTGATGGTTCCAGGGCTTTAACTCTGGACTTTCACACTGAGCTATATCTCCAGCTCTTTATATATATATATATATATATATATATATATATATATATATATATATATATGACCTATGAAAAACTTACTGAGGAGTATTATACCTATATGTGATACATTTGAGTTTTTAAGGTGAAAAATTAGAAAATTACATTCAGTGTCACTGAAAAATGAACATTAGAATATTAAGAAGTACAATACTTAGTATCAGCAAAGAGTATTTAAGTTTTTTTTTCATAGTCTCCATAAGCCATTTTTATGACTCTGTGTAAGTCTTCTAGATAACAGTGTCAAAACCCTGACTTCCACCTGCTATTACATAGAAGCATATTATGGGACCTCAGAAGAAAGGGATAAATGATGTACAGTGTGTCTAAGGAGAGTCATCTAGAGAAAAAACATTCTCTCAGGCTTTCACAGAAAGCAAACTGGTCAAGCAATGGCCATGACTCATCCAGATGGCTGACACTGACAAGTTCTACAAAGCACTGCATATGGTTCCAAAGTTAATCCTGAAGAAATTTGACCCTGGAAAGTACAAATGATGAAAGTTTTGTTAGACAGCTCTTGCTTTAGCTTACACCTGATCACCCAGCAGAAAAGCTTAATTATGAAGCATAAAATGCAGAGCTAGATTATTATGATGAGCTGTAAGAGGCTTAAATCAGCAACCTCCAACATTGCCAGTTTCAGGCCCAGCGGGATGGCTCAGTGGTCTAAAGCGCCTGCTTGGGAAAAGTTGGGCAACTGCAGGGACCGTGGTTTGATCCCCGGCACCACATGCTGCACCAACCCTGCCCTCAGAGAAGGCTGAGCCAGCCATAAAAATGAGTGAATAAACAAATAAAGGTTCTGAAACAAGAAAAAATAAATAAATAAAAATTCTTTAAAAAAAAATTACCAGTTTCATTGGTAACCCAAGGTAATTATAGAACATTGGACTAGGTATACAACTACTTCCTCTCAGTTCAAAGAGAAAAAATTTTTATTTTGTTCTTTCCTTACCAATATCGATCAGAAAATTTATCATGTCTACACCCTGTGCTCTGTATAACTACTATAAGGACAATATGCAATGTGTCAATTATTGCGAATGTACTACTAATGTATTTTGAAACTATCATATTATTATTTCTTATTAAAAGTAATAATAACAATAAAGAAGCATATTTGGACAGAGCCATCTTAGGATCAAAGGCCAAGCCATTATATGAGGAATAATGTGACTGAGAGAGCCAAAAATGTTTTTTCCAAGTTATACTTAATATTTAGTTTTGTCTTGTTACATTTTATTTTTTTATAGATTTAATTTCATTTTAAAGAGTAAAAATAGCAGAAACAAAGATAGAAAAAACAGTAACAAGAGCACATGTAGTACAGAATTTCAAAACAAGAAAAATTTAACAGTGGTTGCATTACATATTTTCATCATCAAATCAGTTTAGATCAACAGACATAGGTGTATAAGACTGATGAAACAGTTAAACATTAACACTTTCAATAAACATTAATTTTTTTTCTCTTCCAAATGACTTTTGTATTTAAGTCACTTTTCTAAAAACAATTATAGGGTTGAGCAAGGTCTCCAACTCCTTTTTATAATATTTGAGGGATGGGAAGACAGTTACATGGTCTAAGCACATGCCTAGCAAACACAAGGACCCAAGTTCGATCCCTGGTACCATATGCTGTGCCAGCTGTGGAACTGCGGCATGCTGTGCAGGCCCCAGAGACCTTGTGCCAAATAAATGTCAATAATTTTTTTTTAATTAAGACAGCGTCTTACTAAGTTCCCTAAGTGGGACTCAAAATTGCAATCTTTAAAACCACATCCCAGCCGGGCGTGGTGGCACACACCTGTAATCCCAGCACTGGGGAAGCTGAGTCAGGAGGATCGGTGCGAGTTCAAGACTAGCCTGGGCTACAAAAGTGAGCTCAAGGCCAGCCTGAACTGCATAGCGAGACCCTGTCTCAAAAAAGACAAAAAATAAATAAATAAAACCACATCCCAGAGTGCTAGAGAAGCAGAACGCCAGGGCGTGACCAAGCCTAGCTTGAAAAGTAGATGTGACCTGTTCATTACAAAATCCCAGGATACAGGCCCAAAATAGCTCCCAAAGCCCTCTATGTAGATTTCCTATCAGAGGTTTATAGTGGGATGGCCTGGACTTGATGTCAGCCTGAGTAGGAGATACAAAAAGGACGACCAACGAGGAGGGGGTTGGCACTGTTCACTCTTGCATAGCGGTTCACTCTCACATCTTAGAGCGCATTGTAGAGTATACTTGACCCACACTCGCTCCGCAGAGTACATTTCCTTTCTTTCCTTTAGTACAAGTTTGCACTTATCTTTGTTCAGCACAAAAAGAACCTAGAAACCACTTCCATAAGGAGGTTCTAATACCCCTAAATCCAGTATTACTGGATATTAACATTATGTTTTCAAACCGTAACTAGATTTCCAATTCCAAACTTATGTATGCCAAGTCTGTTGCTGAAAACTACAAATGTTAAAGAAAACTTAACAAGTACATCTCCTTAAAAGCAACAGGAGCCAGCAAGAAGGCAAGCAACGGCCACCAGATTTTATGTGAGGCTAAGAAAGTTTTATTGGAAAGAAGAAAACTCCTGTGTTGACAGGAGGGGTCCTGAGTTGGCAGCCATTTGGCCCCTCAAACAGAGCTAGTGATAGATAAGCAGAGTGCAGGAATGGCTCAGTTGTCTAGTAACCAGCTATTGCAGGTGAACGTGTGGATTTATTTATTTTTTTATTTTTTTTTCTTGTTTCAGAACCTTTGTTTGTTTATTCACTCATTTTTATGGCCGGCTCAGCCCACCCTGAGGGCAGGGCTGGCGCAGCATGTGATGCCGCGAATCGAACTGAGGTCCCTGAAGCCGCCCAAGCTTTCCCAAGCAGGCACTTTAGACCACTGAGCCATCCCACCGGGCCCCGAACGTGTGGATTTAAAAGGTACCTGTTGGAAGTCAAACTCTCTAACCCAGCTTAAAGCAAACAGGGATTTTAAGGGCATAAAAACTTGTTGTTTTACATTCTACAGTCCTCAGAACTCAGGAGCTTCATAGAATATCTGCAATCACCTTTAGGAGGATGTAGGCTATGTTTCATGTCAATGGATCCAAAATCAAGGTGATTGTCCAAGCTTGTTTTAATTCCTGCCAATGGATCCTGACAAAATCCAAGGGAAAGCTGAAAGCCAGGAGATCAAGGCACACTGTTAATGCCATTGTCCTTGGGACATTTGCCACTGCAGTTAACTCCCCTTCAGTTCTGGAGTGAGGAGACACATCTATACTCACTTTCTTAGGACTGAAGTTTTGAATAAAATATTAAGTACTATTTATTGAAGGCTCTTTACACTAAGTGTTTTACTAAACACATATTAGTCTACTTAAATCTTCAGACAGGGCGCTCCCTCATGCAGGAAGGCTAGAATCAGACCCTCTGCAAATTTGTAGGTCAAAGTCACATCACTTAGACAAGGAATTATTAGGAGATATCATAAACAAACACTCAACAATGTTGTGCAGGGCTGGAGAGATAGCTCAGTAGAATAAGCAATTGCCTGGCAAGTGCAAGGGCCTGAGTTCAATCTCCAGTTGCAGGAGAAAAAATACTTCTTGAATATTGACTTTGTATCCAGCTGTGCTACTGAAGTCAACACTGAAATATCAATAGCATTTCTGTACACAAATAACAAACACACCTACAGAGAAATTAGGGAAACTGTGCTTTTCACAATAACATCCAAGGGGCTAGGGACATAGCTCTGTGGCACAAGTGCCTGCCTGGCAAGTGCAAGGTCATGAGTTTGAACCCCGGTCCCACACACACACACACAAAAAAAAAAAAAAATACTAAGGATTAATCCAGTCAAGGAAGTAAAAGATCTATACGGAGAAAATTATAGTAATCTGAAGAAAGATATAAAAGAGGATTTCAGAAAGTTGAAAGATATTTCTAGTTCATGGATAGGAAGAACCAACATTATGAAAATTGCCATGCTCTCAAAACTGTTACACAGATTCAGTCCAATCCCAATTAAAATAGCATTAGTATAACTCACAGATCTAGAAAAAAATTCCTAAAATCCATGTGGAACCAGAAGAAACCCTAAATGTCAAAAGCAGTACTGGGCAAGAAAGGAGAGGCAGGAGGCATAACAATTCCTAACCTGAAATTATACTACAAAGCTATTGTGATAAAATCAGCATGATAGTGGCAAAAAAAAAAAAAAACCAGACCTAAGGATCAACGGGACAGATTAGAAGATGCATACACAACTACAAACACACTCAGCCACCTTATCTTTGACAAAGGGGCCAGACTGTTTCACGAGAAGAAAGATAGCCTCCTTAATAAATGGTGCTAGAAATACTGCTTTTCCACATGCCAAACACTGAAATTAGAACCAGGTCTATTACCATGCACTAAGCTAAAGTTAAAATAGATCTAAGCCTGACATATTAGTACAGAAACATTAAATCCACTGGAGGACAAAGTAGACAGAAATCTTGAAGATATAGGGGTAGTGACAGAATTCATGAACAAAAACCAAACTACACAGGAAATACTTCAAAGAATCAACACCTGGAATCTCATCTTACTGAAAAGTTTTTGCACATTAAAAGAAATCACCAATGTAGTAAAAAAAAATAAATCCCACAAATTGTGAAAAAATTTAGGCAACTGACCTTCAGACAAAGGACTTATATCTTAAACATATAAAGAATTATAGAAAACCAGCACTTGGGGAGCTGAGGCAAGAGGGTCAGTGCAAGTCCGAGACCAGCCTGGGCTACAAACGTGAGCTCAAGGCCAGCCTGAACTGCACAGCGAGACCCTGTCTCAAAAAGACAAAAAAAAAAAAAAAAAAGAATTATAGAAACATCAGGCCCTAGCCGGGCATGGTAGCGCACGCCTGTAGTCCTGGCACTTGGGAGGCTGAGGCAGGAGGATCAGTGCAAGTTCAAGACCAGCCTGGGCCATAATAGTGAGCCCAAGGCCAGCCTGAACTGCATAGCGAGACCCTGTCTCAAAAAAAAGACAAAAAGAAATCAGGCCCTAAAATTTAAAGACCCAATCCAAAAATGGGCATCTAAGATGAATACTCATTTCTCACATGGAGAAATACAAATGGATATATATATATATATATATATATATATATATATATATATGAAATGTTTTATAAAATGTACTCTGAACAACTACTATGAATACAATAGTATGCACTGTATTGATTATTGTGGTTGTCCTACTAATGTGTTTTGAAGCTGTCTCATTGTTATTTCTTATTAAAAGTAATAATAATAAGAAAGAACAATGTTCAACAGCATTAGTCATTTGAGAAATGCAAATTAAAATAACACTGACATCACATCTCACCCCAGAAAGAGTGGCTGTCATAAAGGAATCTACTAATAACAAATGCTGGAGGGTGGCAGAGAGAAAAAATAACCTTTTTTTTTTTTTTTTTTTTTTTTGCAGGACTGGGGTTCAAACTCACAACCTTGCACTTGCCAGGCAGGCACTTGTGCCATGGAGCTATCTCCCCAGCCCCCAAAAAAGAACCCTTCTCCACCGTTGGAGTGTAGACTGCAACAAACACCATAGGGAAAACCAGTGCAGATTCCTAAAAGAAAAGCTAGGATTAAAGGTCCCATTGAACCCAGCTATCCCCTATCCTTGCTGTTTTTCCAGAAGAACTGAAAACCTCATGCCACAGTGATGTATGTATACCAATGTTCATAGCAGCAAAATTTGTCATAATTAAACCTTGGAAAAAACACAAATGCCTGCCAACTAAAGAATGGATAAAAGGATGTAACCTTTTAGAACAAAATACAAAGCAATAATAAAATATAAAAAATTTTCCATGAGATTTGTACTATTAATAGTGTTCAGACAAGATATAATATTTGCATCTTATACTGTGAGTGACTATTGTAAAGATGATATGCAATGTATTAATTATTGTAGTTGTCCTAATCTGTTTTGAAACTGTCTCATTCCCATTACTTTCTCATTAAAATTAATAAAAAATATAAAAATTTAGAAATGATACAGAATTTCACGGAGCAAAATAATGTGAATTTGACAGTATTTCTTTTTTGGTGTTTTTTTTGTGTGTGTTGTTTTGTTTTGTATTTAGGACAGGTTCTACGGGGTCTACAAGTTCTCACTACACAGATCAGACTAGTGATTTCAGCCTGTTCTCAGCCTCCCAGTGTGCTGGGATTATAGGCACGCGCCACCACGCCCAATTTTAGTTGCAGTTTCAGCACACCCTGCAGATGGGGCTGATCTGACACACCAGGGAACAAACTCTGAGTGTTGCAGTCTGCCTAAGCACACACCTTAGTCTGCCTCACTATCAGGACAACCTGACAGTATTTCTTCTATTGCATATTGTTGTCTTCAAATTAGTTGCTCACTCCAATCTGCTTCTTGATTTGGAATTTTTTTTTTCTTTCACGTTTTGGTTTGGATTTTGGTTATGTAGCGTTTATTGTTTTTAATGTGACAATATGTGCTCTTGTATGTATCAGTCTTCTGTTGTCAACACTACTGTGGTCTGAAATTTCACACTACTTATTATGTGCTAAATCCTAAAATCCTGAGTATGTTTCAGACCACTGTTCTGGATCCTCCATTTTGTTTTTTAATTCAATGAGACTTTGGGAAGTGTGTATATGTGACATGCATGACAATCTTTACTGCTCTGTGTCATCAATTGTTGGAAAGTTAGGAGCATAATGCGTTTTTTTATTTTATAGAAAGAATAAAATTAGAAAAAGATAAATTAGTTGTTCAGATTACCAGATATAGAGCCGGGCGTTGTGGCTCATGCCTGTAATCCCAGCACTCGGGGATGCTGAGGCAGGAGGATTGGTATGAGTTCGAGACCAGCCTGAGCTACAAAAGTGAGCTCAAGGCTGGCCTGAACTGCATAGCGAGACCCTGTCTCAAAAAGACAAAAAAAAAAAAAAGGAAAAGAAAAAGATTACCAGATATATACTCGTGAAATTGTGTAGTTTTTTTTTTTGTTTTTTTTTTTTTTAATGTGTGTGCAGTATTTTCATACAATAGAGTTTTACTCAACTATAAAGAAAGATTAAACTCCAGGGTTTTATGAGTAAATGAATGCAACTAGAAATCATTTTTATTTATTTTATGTCTTTTTCTCTTTTTGAGACAGGGTCTCGCTATGCAGTTGAGGCCGGCCGTGAGCTCACTTTTGTAGCCCAGGCTGGTCTCGAATTCACACCAATCCTCCTGCCTCAGCCACACGAGTGCTGGGATTACAGGCATGCGCCACCACACCCGGCTTAGAAATCATTTTTATAAATGAAATAAATCAGATGTACATATGTAAGCATTGTATTATCTCCTTAGTGTAAGAACCTGAAAGACTAAATAAAATCTGAAAGGTCCAATTAATTCTGTGAAAAGCAAATAAACTTTTCAAAGAAAAGCAACAACTGGGATGAGGGAAAAGGAAAAAGAAAGAATAGGGCTGGGGAGATAGCTCAATGGAACAAGTGCTTACATGGCAAGCGCAAGATTCTCAGTTCAATCCATGTTACCACCAAAAAAAAAAAAAAAAAAAAGAAAAGAAAGGAAAATGCAGGGGAAAAATATGTAGTTACATAGACAGGACAGCTTCTATAATTGTACTGCTGGTTTCTGCTGTGCTATTGAAAGGAACAATTAATGTTTAAAATTTTATTCTCTTTAATTATTTTCACCAATATTTTACCAATTTGGATGCTTATATTTGGTAATCTGAACAACTAATTTGAAGACCATCTACAATATAACAAACACTGCTGAATTCCTGTCATTTTGTTTAGCAAAATTCTGTGTGGTTTCTAAATTTTTTAACTTTTTTTTTGTCTTTTTGAACCAGGGTCTTGCTATGCAGTTCAGGCTGCCCTTGAGCTCACTTTTGTAGCCCAGGCTGCTCGTGAACTCACACTGATCCTCCTGCCTCAGCCCCCCAAGTGCTGGGATTACAGGCGTCCGCCACCACGCCTGGCCTTAACTTTTTCTTTTTTTTTAATGGCCGGCTCAGCCTGCACTGGGGTGGGCTGGCACAGCATGTGGTGCCAGGGATCGAACCATGGTCCCTGCAGTTGCCTAAGCAGGCACTTTAGACGGCTGAAACATCTCACTGGCCCATGGTTTCTAATTTTTTAACTAGTTTTTATTCTCTCTTCAAAAAACTAAAAAGCCAACGCAAGAACAAAAATCCTAAAACAATAAGTTATCAAGGATGGCTTGCTTTTCAAAGTGACTCACCAACTAAAGGCCACCAGGTTCTGGGTTGCACGTCACTCCTTCTGGAGTCAGATTCCAAGTTCTTCCCATCTTGAACAAAGAACTGAACATAACAAGCAAGGACACAGTGAAATAGTTTATTTGAGAAAGTAAAAGTGACACGTGGGGGAGAAACTGACTCTGCAAAGGAAGCTTGGATTGAGTAAAAAAAAAAAAAAAAAAGAGAGTAAAAGCAAAAGTACACTGTGTCTGAGAAAAACAGCGTAAGCATCATGGAAAGTTCCTCTAGCCAGCTCGCCACGACTACACTCTTCTCCTTTTATGCTGCCCAAACCGCAGGCAACCCTTGAGAATGTCTAAATCCTCAGTGCTAGAGGCAGTACTGGGATTCCATGTCTCGGGCTGCCAGGTCTCGGCCTTCCAACTGAAAACCTGCCCCAGTTCTCTGCAGAAGTCCACACGCAAGACTTTGGGAACTGCTCTGCACATGTTTCTGGGATCTTGTAATTAACAAGTCACCCCCACTTCCCCAGCCAGCTTTGCCAAGTCCTACTCTCACATCTCAAAAGGAATTAAGAAAAGTGAAAACTGAGGGCCAGGGAGATAGCTCAGCGGCACAAGTACCTGCCTGGAAAATGCAAAGTCCTGAGTTCGATCCCCATTTCTGCAAAAAAAAAAGTGAAGTGAAAAGATAAAGCTATGTCAAGGGAATGCATACCTAGATTAACTTGATTTAGGCATTCCACAATGTCATGTATGCATAAAGCCAAACATCATGTTGTATACCCCAAATAAATATAATTTTTAGTTATTGATTAAAAGAAAATTTAATAAGAAAAAATTTGATGGGCCGGGCGGGATGGCTCAGTGGTCTAAAGCGCCTGCTTGGGAAAGCTTGGGCAGCTTCAGGGACCGCGGTTCGATCCCCGGCACCACATGCTGCACCAGCCCTGCCCTCGGGGTGGGCTGAGCCGGCCATAGAAATGAGTGAATAAACAAAAAAACAAAAAAAAAATTTGAAAAAATAAAATTAAAAGCTGAGCATGGTGGTGCATGCCTGTAATCTCAGCACTTGCACGCTGAGGCAGGAGGATCACTACAAATTCAAGACCAGCCTGGACTATAAAGTGAACTCCAGGCTAGCCTGAACTATATAATGTGACCCTATGTCTTTTTGAGACAGTGTCTCGCTATGCAGTTGAGGCTGGCCTTGAGCTGACATTTGTAGCCCAGGCTGGTCTCGAACTCGCACTAATCCTCCTGCCTCAGCCTCCAAGATTGATACATTTTTAATCCAATTAAAGTTAAGCTCTTGGGGCCAGGCAGGATGGCTAAGTGGTCTAAAGTGCCTGCTTAGGGTAGCTTGGGTGGCTGCAGGGACTGCAGTTTGATCCCCAGCACCACATGCTGCGCCAGCCCTGCCCGGAGGATAGGCTGAGCCGGCCATAAAAATAAATAAACAAACAAAAGTTCTGAAACAAGAAAAAAAATAAAATAAATAAAATTCAAATAAATAAATAAATAAAAATAAAGTTAAACTCTTTTCTCCCTTATGCTCACTCATTCGTGCTGCTACCCCAACGTCTTCAATAAACTTTACTACATGCTAAACGTGTAAGCTTGGCAATTCTTTCCTTGTCATGCACAATAACCCAGATTATGTCTCAGTTACTCTTCTCTGGTTGCTGGGACAAATACCTGACCCTCAAAATTAGGGAAGGAAAGGTTTATTTAGCTCACAGTTACTGGATTTTTCAGTCCATATTCAGCTGGCTTCACGGAAGAGAGGCACATGGCAGAACACAACCTTTCACAGGGGCTGGCAAGAGCAAGAGAGCAGGGAGAGAGCTAGCTGCAGCTCAAGCTGGTAACTTCTCTTCCTCCTTTACATTGAAAGGCAGATCACCTGCCCCAGGGGAGGTGCTGCACCCATTTCCACAACAATCAATTACAAATTCCAGAAGCCAACAGGAGACTGCACGAGGCTTTGGGGGGACACCTAGGCACAAACCATAACACCCACTCATCCAAAATATCTAGTGAGCTGAGCCAGGAGGCCTCTACCAAACCCTGAGAGACCTCATCAGACAATAGCAGAGACATCAGTAATCCAGAGACCTTCAAAGACCTCAGGAGAAGTGGGCAACCAGACAACCCAGCAAACAGGGAGTTAGGACAAACTTGGAGTCCAATGTCACATCTCCTAGAGAAGAAAACTTTAACGTGAGGCACCCACAAGTCTGCCTTGAAACAACAGAAAACTAAAGTGTTTCTTTTTAAACAGCACTTCATTGATCACTGCAC
This sequence comes from Myocastor coypus, assembly GCA_004027025.1. Taxonomy (NCBI): domain Eukaryota; kingdom Metazoa; phylum Chordata; class Mammalia; order Rodentia; family Myocastoridae; genus Myocastor; species Myocastor coypus. The sequence goes on along the minus strand of PVJA010034018.1, from coordinate 9,921 downwards.
CTGAGCCCAGAGAGAGGCACTTGGAATGCTCACATTTATAGTGCACCAAAGAAGGAGCTCATATTACTCCTCCTACAGTGACCCAGGCTGCTTCTATAGCATGCCATATCGAGGCCTGTAAGCATTACATGTCCCCATCTTTGAGGCTGCACCACCACTGTGCATAATTCACAACAGGACCTACAACACCCTTGCCCTTGTTTCTTGGAGTGTAGGCCCCTTAGTGGAGCCACGAACCAAGCATGGCAGGGACTGGAGGGCACACACGACACAGGAAATAGCAGCCTCGTGAACCCCCAGTATAAAGTGCAGTCTCCACTGGGGGGGATAACTTTTGACCGAGTGAAGTAGTTGCACAACTGAGGCACTGTGCAGGTGTCCTTGATGTTGCCACAGATGAAAAAGTGCGTGGAGACTGCAGGATTGCACCTGTCCAGAACCCAAATGAACATATGCTGTCAAAAGGAGCCATGGAGAAGCAGCAACAGGCAATATCTTTCTCCTATGAAAGCCACTCTACCACCTCACAAGAGATGACTGCTTCTCTAGATGCACAGGTATCAATAAAGCAGCACAAGATGCATGAATCAGCAGGAAGCAGAGCACAATGGAACAACACAGTAACTATGTTGTGTTCTTCCATATTATAAGGAATACCAAATACTGGTGAGGATCTGCAGCAAAGGGAACTCTTACAGTTTGTTAATAGGGATATAAAATAATACAGTCACTAGAAATAAGAAAAAAATGGTTCCTAAAAATGTAAAATAGGGGCTGGGGAGATAGCTCTGTGGCACAAATACCTGCTTAGCAAGTGCAAGGTTGTGAGTTCGAACCCCAGTCCCTCAAAATAAATAAATAAATAAATAAAAATAAAAATGTAAAATGGAAGCCAGGCATGGTGGCTCACGCCTGTAATCCCAGCACTAGGGAGGCTGAGGCAGGAGGATTGGTGTGAGTTCGAGACCAGCCTGGGCTACAAAAGTGAGCTCAAGGCTAGCCTCAACTGCATAGCGAGACCCTGTCTCAAAAAGACAAAAAAAAAAAATGTAAAATAGACACATCACATGCATCAAATACCAGTGCCTCCAACTATATAAAACACATATTATTAGACTTGGATACATATCCAGAGAAATTTAAATGAGTATGTTGAGATATCTACCCCTTCATCCTCACTCTCACTGCAGTGCTACTCACAATAGCCAGGGCATGAGGTTAACTGAATTTTGCATCAACAAATGTACAGATACACAAAATATGATATGTTCCACGATTTCAACCATGAATTAAAATTTTAAAAAATGGAGTCCACCCTTGAGAAATATGGATGAGCCTGGAAAACATTACGTAATGAAATAAAACTGGCACAGATGTACAAATACCACACGATCTCACCCATTTGTAGAATGTGAAAAAAGCTGACATTAGAGAACAGAAAGAAGAATGGTATCTACAGGATCGAGGCAAGACCGAACAACACTGCAGAGAGGCTGAGGAATGTAAGCAGATTTACAAATGGTAGGAGCAATTCTCCATGTTCTCTTGTACAGGATGCTCATAAGTCACAAAATTATATATATTTTTTGTTTGGTTGGTTTGGTTTTTTTTTTTTTTTTTTTTTTTTGTCTTTTTGAGACAGGGTCTTGCTATGCAGTTCAGGCTGGCCTTGAACTCACTTTTGTTGCCCAGGCTGGTCATGAACTTGCACTGATCCTCCTGCCTCAGCCTCCCAAGTGCTGGGATTACAGGCATGCACCACCACGCCTGGCTTGGTTTTGTTTCTTTTTAATTATATTTTATACTTACAAATAAGTAGTGGAGAGAATTTTGATCTTTTTCACCACAAAATCATAAACACTTGAGGTGATGAATATGCTAATTATTGAAATTTGATCAACACGTATTGCATGCACATATAATGCATCACATCGTACCTCAAAAACATACACAGCTATGTCAATTTAAAATAAAATATGGGAGCCGGGCGTGGTGGCTCACACCTGCAATCCCAGCACTCGGAAGGCTGAGGCAGGAGGATTGGTACGAGTTCGAGACCAGCCTGGGCTACAAAAGTGAGCTCAAGGCCAGCCTGAACTGCATAGTGAGACCCTGTCTCAAAAAGACAAAAAAAATTTTAAAAATAAAATAAAATATGGGGCCAGGCATGTTTGCTCACACCTATAATCCCAGCACTTGGGAGGCTGAGGCAGGAGGATTGGTGTTAGTTTGAGACCAGCCTGGGCTACAAAAGTGAGCTCAAGGCCAGCCTCAACTGCATAGTGAGACCCTGTCTCAAAAAGGCAAAAATAAATAAATAAATAAATAATAAAAAAAATAAAATATGGGTTCAAGACCAGCCTGGGCTACAAAAGTGAGCTCAAGGCCAGCCTGAGCTACATAGTGAGGCCCTGTCTCAAAAAGACAAAAAAAAAGCAAATAAATAAATAAATAAATAAATAAATAAATAATATGGGCCCACAATATAGCTCAGTGGACTAAATGCCTGCTTTAGCAAGCATGGTTCGATCCCCAGTACCACATGTTGTGCTGATCCCACCTCTGGGGCACACTGAGCCAGCAACCAAGTCCAGGTGTGGTGGCACTCACCTATAATTCCAATGCTGGCGAGTCCGAAAGCAGAAGGCTCACTAGGAGTCCATGTTGCATAGTGAGAACCTATACCAAATACATACAAAAGAAAAGAAGGTCATAAAATAACAATTGAAAACAAAAATATAATTTTTACAAAAAATAATATGGAGTGGATTTTCTTCTCCAGATATCATGCAATAACACAACACCAGATTTCTTTTTCTTTTTGTTTGTGTGTCTTTTTGAGACAGAATCTCACTATGCAGTTCAGGCTGGCCTTGTAGCCCAGGCTGGTCTCGAACTCGTACCGATCCTCCTGCCTCAGCCTCCCGAGTGCTGGGATTAGAGGCGTGCCCCACCATGCCCAGCACTAAGACCAGATTTGCCTTTGCACCTTACACCACTCTTACAGATGGTTCGTGGAAGCCGAGTGCGGAGGTGCACACCTGTTACCCCAAGCAGGAGGGCTGAGACTTGGAGACTGTCTTGGAAAGCTTAGTGAGGCTCTGCTTTGGATCAAATAAATCAGTGCAAAATCTTGGGAGGTAGCCCCCTTTGAACTTCTATTATCAATCCCCAGGACTGAAAAAAATGGATAAAACAACAAATTTTCAGACAGTGAGGAGAATATACAACAAAGTTATCACTAAGCTAGGAGAGTGAATAAAGTAAGTCCTACTGTTGCCTTCAACTTCATGTCCAGAGCCAATTTCCAGGGAATGGCACTGGGAAAAGTTACCCAAACCAAGCCCTGCCACTTCCCTAAGTCTCAAAGATAACATCCAAGGAAGACAAAGTGGTTAGAATGCGTGGGGCAGAGTATCTGAGGGAAGAAAGTTTCGCTTAGAGGCATTTGTTATGTAGAGGTTTCTGCTTGTCTGATCAGTGGGTGCGTGGAAAGTGCTCCAGGGTAAATGTATGGCCTGTCATCTCCAGGTCCATCAAGGCTTTAGTGTCTGGGCGTGTTAGCTTTCCCATAGGTAGGGTTACTAAACAAAGCTTTGTCGGTAGAGGGCGCTAGAGAGACACTGTGAAGGAAAAGGGTTTTCTTTTCCGGTTCCTGAGCTTTCGCTCCACTATTTCTCCAAGTTGCTGTAACCTATGAAGAATTAATGAATTAATGAATCCAGGTATCAACAAAAAAGAAGACGAAAAGACATCGCGTGCTTCCTGGGGCAAGGCACACCACCACCTTAACCTGATGAAGAAACCAAACCTAAAATCAGATGAGCCAGCTACCAATTTGCATGAGATAGGGACAAAGGAACATTCACCATTGGTTGAATTGAATGATACAGAAATGAAAATATGGAACAGATATGAAACAATGTAATCCAGCAAAATACTAACTTTATTTTTTAATGTATTTAGTACAGGGTCTACAGGGTCTCACTATGTAGATCAGACTTATAGTGATTCTCCTGTTTTCAGCCTCCCAAGAGTTGGAATTACAGGTATGTGCCACCACACCCAGTCTAAAATACCAATTTTAGAATCTTGATGTTTCACATATGAGAGTCTACTATATAATTCTTTCAGTTTTTCTGGGTTTGAAAATGCTCACAATAAAATGTTGATGAAAAGACATAAAATTGGGGCCAGAGATATAGCTCAGAGGCACAATATGTACCCGGCAAGCATTAGGCCCTAAGTTTAATTCCTGGTACAAAAAGAGACATAAAAGTGGTCAAGCCTAAATTAAAATGTCTACAAAGTATATGTGGGCAATAAAAATATAACACAAATTCTATAAAGTCACCTATCCATATCAATGTGTTGCATCTCAGATACCCAGAAATACTTTTATTTCCTTAGCATGGAATGAATGCATAAATGAAAACAAAAAGTTTACATGGATCATTACTTGAAGATGAAACTTTTTACGCTGATGTAAGTTTTAAAAAATACCTCCAGTACTATTCCAAAACAACAATGTAAAAATATTACATCCAAGTAAACGCAGAAGAACTTCGGATTCTCACAACTTTGTAAGCTAAGGTGATCCAGACAGAGAAACAAATAGTTATTCCACTTGGTGATGGTCACTGTTCTAGATGCTGTCTTACCAAGGATGCATAGAGTAGAGGGGCCCAAAGCTGGCTGAGGAAGTGGGTGTGACCCGTTCATTTCCAAATCCCAGGACACATGCCCGGAACAGCTCCCAAAGCCTTACATGTGGACTTTTCACCAGAACTGGTAGCACAGATTTTTACAGAAGACTGACCTCAGCGTGAGGACTGGGTGATACAATTGATGCTGAGCTCTCTGCTATATCTCTCACTGTGGTCTCCTGGCGCACTGGAGAGTGCCCTTCTTTTCCTACCTTTGCTTGCCCAAACCCTCTTTACAGCACCTGTTTATGTCCCTACTTCTAATAAATGTAAAACTTTGCTACCATCTGTACTTGCCTTGATTACTTCTTTGCTCAGGACAGAAAGAACCTGGAAGGAATTCCAAAGGAAGATTCCTGAGCCAGGAGAATCAGTGCAAGTTCGAGACCAGCCTGGGCTACAAAAGTGAGTTCAAGGCCAGCCTGAACTGCATAGTGAGACCCTGTCTCAAAAAGACAAAAAAAAGAAGAAGAAGAGAGATTCCAATGCCCCCAAAGTAGATAACAGTAGCACACCATATTCCAGGGGCATTTACAGTGGACTTCAGTGAGCCTTGTCAGGAGCTCTTATCTATACACACACACACCACGTGTGCAGTGTGACATTCCTCACAGGTTTACCTGGAGCAGGTGTTCTAGCTGTAGGAATACTAAATGAAAAGATCTGGTTCTTGAGCCTGGAGAAGCAGTGCCTGCCTCCAACTCTAGCTACTCAGGAGCCTAAAGTGGGAGGATGGCAAAACTGAGGGCAACCCGGACACCATAGCCTGATCCCACCCCAAAATAAAATATAAAGGGCCAAACCAGGCGTGGTGGCGCATGCCTGTAATCCCACCACTTGGGAGGCTGAGGCAGAAGAATCAGTGTGAGTTCAAGACCAGCCTATGCTACAAAATGAGCTCAAAGACACCCTGAACTGCATAGTGAGACCCTGCCTCAAAAAAGACAAAATAAAAAATAAAAAGGGCCCGGCCCGGTGACACATGCTTATTTATAATCTCAGCACTCAAGAGGTTGAAGTAGGAGGTTCACTGTAAATTCAGTGCCATCTTGGGCTACAAAGTGACTTGAAGGCCAGCATGAACTGCACAGTAAGTCCCTTCCTCAGAAAGACAAAATAAAATGAGGGGCCAGGGAGATAGCTTAAGGGCACAAGTGCCTGCCTGACAAGTAAAAGGTCCTGAGTTTGAACCCTGGTTCCGCAAAAAAAAAAAAAAAAAGAAAGAAAGAAAGAAAGAGGAGGAAAGAAAGAAAGAAGGAAAGAAAGAAAGAAAGAAAGAAAGAAAGAAAGAAAGAAAGAAAGAAAGAAGAGGGGCCTGGCAGGATGGCTCGGTGGTCTAAAGTGCCTACTGAGGAAGGTTTGGGCGGCTGCAGGGACCACAGTTTGATCCCCAGCATCACATGCTGCACCAGTCCTGCCCTCAGGGGAGGCTGAGCAGGCCATAAAAATAAATAAGTAAACAAAAGTTCTGAAACAAGAAAAAAATATTAAAATTTTAAAAAAAGAAAGAAAGAAAAGAAAAGAAAACTCAGCTGGGCATGGTGGCTCACGCCTGTAATCCCAGCACTTGGGAGGCTGGGACAGGAGGATCAGTGTGAGTTTGAGACCAGCCTGGGCTACAAAAGTGAGCTCAAGGCCAGCCTGAACTGCATAATGAGACCTTGTCTCAAAAAGGCAAAACAGAAAGAAAGAAAGAAAGAAAGAAAGAAAGAAAGAAAGAAAGAAAGAAAGAAAGAAAGAAAGAAAGAAAGAAAGAAAACTCAGTAAATGAATAAATAAAACAAAAAGTTCTTCAGATGTAGCTCAATGTTAAAATACTTACCTACCATGCCCCAAACTCTGGGTTTAATCTCAAACACAAAAAAAGATTTATGTTTTATAATTCTGTGTTATTTTATAAAATTTGCATATTACTACATCCTTGTAAATAACTATATTGTCTTGCTAGCTATAGCCAAATATTTTTTATCAGGACTGTAATAATTTAAGTTTCCAGTTTGTCAGATGGACAATTATCTTAGTCTCTTTAATTGTGACTACAGTACAGCCAGGGAGATAGCTCAGTAGAATAAGTTACTTGCCTGGCAAGCTCAAGGTCCTGAGTGCAATCCCCGGTATCGCAAAACAAGATAAATAAATAAAATAAAAATCTTTGGAACTAATTGTGACTATAATATCGCTTATTTGCAATATCAGGCATTGAACCCAGATGTTCCCAGAGAGCTCCAGCTCCATCTCTTATTAGTATTATACTTTGAGATGAAAGGTCTCACTAAGCTGCCCAGGCTACCCTCAAACTTGAGGACAGTCTTTCCTTTGATTTTTTTTTCAAGTTTCAATTTTTTATTGTTTAAATTTAACAATGGTTTGATTTTTCATAAAACACATCATTGCAGGCTTTGCCCAACTTCTTCTTGGGCTGTCTGCCTTTTACTAATTGATATGCATGAGGCTCTGTATGTGAAGGATATTAAAAATCCTTCATCACCTATATCACAAGTAGTTTTAAATAGTAAATTGGTTGCTTATTTTGGTTTGGTTTGTTTTTTTGGTTGGGAGGGTTAAGGCAGGGTTGTGCTTATAGTTCAGACTAGTGATGTAACTTACAGCAATCTTGCTTCAGCTTCCTAACTGCTGGGGATTATAGGCACGTCCCACCATGGCTAAAATTATTAGTTGTACTTTGGCTTAGTTCTTTCACTAGTCTATTCAACTTTATTCTATTCCATTCCATTCCATTCTGTTCTACTCCATTCTTGTGGTAGTCGGGATCAAACTTGTGACCTTGTATTTGCCAGACAGGTGCTTATGTCGCTGAACTGTCTCCATATAGAAACTTTCTAAATTTGCTTTTACTTTTTTTTAAACTTTTTTTTCTTGTTTCAGAACTTTTGTTTGTTTATTTATTTATTTGTATGGCTGGTTAAGCCTGCCCTGAGGGCAGGGCTGGCACAGCATGTGGTGCCAGGGATCGAACTGTGGTCCCTGAAGCCACCTAAGCTTTCCCAAGCAGACACTTTAGACCACTGAGCCATCCTGCCAGGCCCTGCTTTTACTTTTATATAGACTGATCAGCTATTTCTATTAAACACTTAAGAGTCTTCACTTGACTTCCTCATTCTATGTTGTCTGCATTTCTAATCTTCTAAAGCTTTGGTTCAATTAAAGTTCATTTGAGTACAAGGACGTTGACTAGAGAGCTTATTTTTTTTTAGTTGTTTCTGTCAAGAGCATTTCTGAACAGGTTCTGCTGAAGTCTAAGGCCACCTTTATGTTGAACCTAAGTTCCTATGAGTGCTGCAGTCCTTCTAGACCAGTCACAGCAAACCTATGGCACACGTGCCACAGTAGAAAGGCAAAAGCCTCATGTCAAAACCGGTGCCAAATTGTCCCGGTGGCCAAGCATCAGACAACAGTTGTCTTTTCTAGACTAAAAGCTCGATATTCAGGTTGAATTGCAGCTTTGGCACTTTGTGGTAAATAAGTGGATTTGAGGGCTGGTGAGATGGCTCAGCAGTCTAAGAGCACCTGCTTAGGCAATCCTAGGCATATACAGAGGACCTCAGCTCGATTCCCTTCACCTCATGCCACACCAACCCCATCCCCAGGAGCTGGCATAAATAATAACAGGAACAACAATAACAACATCAAGTGGGTTTGGGTTGTAGTTTGGGCACTCAGGTCTCTAAAAAGTTCACCATAGCTGCTATGGGCCATTTTATCTATTCCAGCCCTCTGCTCCAATACATTATGCTATTTTTTTCAGTAGTTCTTCAAAGGAATTGCCAGAACTTGAGATTTAACTTGTACTGATGCAATGGCAAGCAGAAGCACAGAAATGATACCCATGATTTGGAGGCAGATTTACTTACATCAATGGGTACTGATTGGGATCACTCCCAGAATAGCCGGCTCCAAATTCTGCTGGTCTAGGGCTTACATGGGATAAGCAAGCAGGGAGTACACAGACAGAACATTTGTCAATGTTTTTTTGTTTTGTTTTGTTTTGTTTTTTTTTTTGTATTTTTGAGACAGGGTCTTGTTATGCAGTTCAAGCTGGCCTTGAGCTCACTTTTGTAGCCCAGGATGGTCTCGAACTCGCACTGATCCTCCCTCCTCAGCCTCCTGAGTGCTGGGATTACAGGTGTGCGCCACCACACCCGGCTTTTGTCAGTGGTTTATACACTGCACATCACAGTGATCAGCCTAGGAAATAGAAGCAATGGGAACTGGAGATGAAATTTCATGGGTAAATCACAAACTGAAGTATACTGGAGCCAGGGGGCATTTTCTGTTGAAATGCCAAAAACAGTTTCTCTTGGTAAATTGTGCTTGTGTTCTGGTTTGTGCATATTTGTCACCCCAAAGCCTTATGCAGCCGTTCAGGTGCAGTTCTACAGTTTGTGATTGATTCATGATCCAAGGCTGGGACTATGGGTTTGAGTAATGCTAGGATTATGGGTCTCAATGCTACTGGGATAGTGAGTCTGAGTGCTACATTCAGCCTGGGGTTAATAGCCTGAATGTAACATAATATAGACAGAGAGACAGACGTGCTTTCTGGTGCCCATATTTCTGTTACTCCTTTTTGTTCTTGATGTTTTGCTACCTTCCACCACCAAGAGCAACTTTCCCCTGCCATGTGACACTCTGCCTTGGAGCCAGCTAAGTATGGACTGAAACCTCCTGTGATGGTGAGCTAAATAAACCTTCCCTAGAGCCGGGCGTGGTGGCGTTCGCCTGTAATCCCAGCACTCGGGAGGCTGACGCAGGAGGATCGGTGCGAGTTCGAGACCAGCCTGGGCTACAAAAGGGAGCTCAAGGCTGGCCTGAATGGCATAGCAAGACCCTGTCTCAAAAAGATAAAAATAGCCGGGCGTGGTGGCTCACGCCTGTAATCCCAGCACTTGGGAGGCTGAGGCAGGAGGATTGGTGCGAGTTCAAGACCAGCCTGGGCTACAAAAGTGAGCTCAAGGCCAGCCTCAACTGTATAGCCAGACCCTGTCTCAAAAAGACAAAAAAAAAAAAAAAAGAAAGAAAGAAAAAAGACAAAAATAAATAAATAAATAAATAAACCTTCCCTTCATGCACATTGAGTGTCGGTTATTTGTTCAGGCAACACGAGAAGAATGACCGAGGTAGAATTTGGTACCAGAGAAGTGACGTAATTTCTGTGGCTAAACCTGACCATTTTGATTAAAGGCTTTTGGAAATG
>PVJA010034017.1:0-22860 GCA_004027025.1 Myocastor coypus | reverse complement strand
AAAGCAAAGTTGATACCATGGAAAGTAAAATCATGGATGAAGGGGGGACCGTACCATCCTCTTTCTTATACTACCCAGCCCCTATTGGAGTTGGTCTATCTGACCTTTGGTACTCAGCTTCCTTTTGCTGTGATTTATTAGACATCTGCAAGTTCCTTGGAAGAAGATATCACCCAAGAGGGTCATGAATTTTCACATTCATAAACCAGAGGGGGGAAAACAAAAACCAAAATAAAAACGAATAAGATATGGCTAAGTGTTTAAAACTTATGCTACTTACAATAATAATAATAATAAAATGTATGTTATTTAAAGGACCAGTTTTGTCATTGGCCAGTGTGATGTAGAATAATGCATTGATTTCCAAAAAGATATTAATTCCAGATAATATGTAATTAATTCCAGATAATATGTAGATATTAATTCCAGATAATATGTAATGGTTTTTGAAGCTAAGGATGAGAAAGTTTTTTACAGCTCTTCTCATACCACTTTATAAAACTATCCTGTCAGTAAAGAAAGAATTTTGGCCGGGCGTGGTGGCTCACGCCTGTAATCCCAGCACTCGGGAGGCTGAGGCAGGAGGGTCGGTGCGAGTTCGAGACCAGCCTGGGCTACAAAAGTGAGCTCAGGACCAGCCTCAACTGCATAGCGAGACCCTGTCTCAAAAAGACAAAAAAAAAAAGAAAGAATTTTGTCAGCTGCCAAAATCACCTCTTTTAGATATTTATATATTCATACAGCTTTCTCAAACAGGCAAATAAATTTACCTTGGTGGGGTTTTTCCTCTTCTGTTTGTCCTCTTTCATTCTCTCCATGGTATTTTCTCTTGAGTATTTTAGGAAGAAGTTTCCTGTTCTTATTTTTCCTCTATAAATTACATTGCTTACACATGCAGCATATGAACTGGTGCTGGTGCTGTGGTTGTATTTATTTGTTGAACAGTCCTGTACTTTGAAATGACTCCTTCAGGAGTCATGAAACATTCAAAGCAGGATGTGTGACTCACTTAGTAAATAGCAGCATTTGAAAGCACGAGCAGGAACCTAAGATTTCACTGAGGTAGAAATGAAAGTTGTGTTGGCTTTGACATATGTATGTGTATGTGTTCATTCCCTGCCTTCCTTTCCTTCCCCTAATTTCCAAACAAGTGTGATTTGGGAATAGATGCACAATGGTGAGGATGAGAAGCCCTATCAAGATGGTTGCATATCCCCTTCAGAATATTTGATCTTTTTGCATGATTAGTGTTTGAAAAAGAACAGATATGCTTTCTCCCACCTGTTCACTAGTGATATCACTGTACAGCACTTACCCTCATACTTTTGCAGTATTCTAGTGGCTTTTTCTTAATATTTTCTTTCATCATCATTTGCCATGGTGGGTGTGGTATACAAGCCTATAATCAGCACTTGGGAGACTCAGACAGGAGGATCTCCATGGGTTCAAGGCTAGCCTCAACTACATAGTGAGTTTAAGGGTAGCCTGAACTACATAGCAAACCATGTATCAAAAATAAAGTCAAAGTCTAACTGCTGTAAGAAAGCTGTTCCATTCATGAATTGCTGCCAAACCCAGAAACACTTAAGAAAGACAAGAAGATGTGGTTAGATTTTTGCATGAGTGACTTGAGACTCACAAATATAAACCAGCATGTGATATGGTGGCATAAACCTGTAATCCCACCATTTGTGAAGCTGAGGCAGGAAGATCACCATAAGTTTGAGGCCAGCCTGGGCTATAGTAAGTTTAAGGCCAGCCTGAACTGTCTATCAAGACCCAGTTTCACAAAAACAAAGACAAGCCTGGCATGTCTCATCTGAGCACTTAGGAAGCTGAGGTGAGCAAATCACAGAAACAAGGCCAGCCTGGGCTACAAAGTGAGACCCCATCTCAGAAAACAAAATTTTTTTTAAAAAGCATAAATCTAAACCCTTTATAGTCTTCCTTGATGGGTTAGAGCCTTGGCATTCAGGATTCATTTCCTAATAACTATGGAGTTTTCTGATTGTTTCCTTCCCCTAGTACTCTTCTAAAAGAAGGAAAGGGATCTGCATTCATTGTAAGTCAGGGTACAAGTACATTTAAAGATGTTTCCACACAGAAACTAGAGATGTAGTAGCCAAAAAATAACATTTCAGGAATGAGTCAGGCTGGGAGTTGAATGCATATTGCACAAAAATTTCATTGGTTACAATGTTTTACTAAGGATTTAGCTTAAAATTCTTACAGTCTTGAGGCCGGCAAAGATAGCTCAGCGGTCTAAAGCACCTGCTTAGGCAGCCACAAGGACTGTGGTTCAATTTCTGGCACCATATGTTGCACCAGCCCTGTCCCCTGGGCAGGCTGAGCTGGCCATAATATAAGTAAATAAAATTTAATAAATAAATAAAATTAAATTTAAAAAACCCTCTTACATTCTTAATACACATATGCTTGTGACTGGCTGAGTCAAAAGGTAAAAATTTTAGCTTAGCAGGTGGCAATATAGCTCAACAAAAACAAAAATAAATAAAAAGATAGCTCGATAGTCTAAGTACCTGTCTGGCAAGCTCAAAGACCCAGGCTCAGTCCCTGGAATCACATGCTATGCCAGCCACCAAAACCAGTTGTGGTAACTCACGCCTATAATTCCAGCACTGGGGAGGCTGAGACAGGATCACCATGAGTCTGAGCTGTGTAGCAAGACCCTATACCAAGTAAATAAAATATTGTTTAAAAAAATTAGTCAGCTGAGGGCCAGCGGTATAGCTCAGCGGATTTAGCGCTTGCTTAGAGGAAGCACAGGGGCCAGGGTTCGGTTCCTGGCCCCTTGTGCCACACTGGGCCCGCTCAAGAGCGCGCTGAGCAGGTGATACTGGGCATGGTGGTGTGCGTCTGTAATCCCAGCCCTTGGGAGGTACAAATAGGATCACTATGACTCAGTAGTGAGACCCTAAAAAAAAAAAAAGACGGAAATGGACATAAAAAAAAAAAAAAGTCAGCTGGGTGTGGTGGTGCACACCTGTAATCCCAGCACTTGGGAGGCTGAGGCAGGAGGATTGGTGTGAGTTCGAGACCAGCCTGGGCTACAAAAGTGAGCTCAAGGCCAGCCTGAACTGCATAGCAAGACCTTGTCTCAAAAAGACAAAAAAAAAAAAAAAAAAGCCAAAGGTGAGCTCAAGGCCAGCCAAAAAGACCAAAAAAAAAAAAGAAAGAAAGAAAGAAAGAAAAAAAAATTAGTCAAATTTGACCTGAGCTCTCATTTACTCTGTGCCTTTCTTTCAGTTCTGTTCAGTGCTGCTATTGAAGATTAACTCCAAGAGCTGGGTATGGTAGTGTACACATACAATCCTAGCACTCAAAAGGCTAAGGTAGAAAGATTATCATGAGTTTGAGACCAGCCTGGACCATTTAGTGAGTCCAGGCCAGCCTGAACTGCACAGCAAGACCCTGTCTCAAAAAATAAAAAATAAAACTAAACCAAGAAAGTTGGCTAAATGGGAGGATCAGGAAAAGCACTATTTCTAAACATTGACTTATTTAGAGTTGTTCCATTAAAAAATTATTTTTAGTACAATAAGTGTCTACCTTAAGCTTTGAAAATGGAAAGAGGGAGCCAGGAATGGTGGTACAAGCCTATAATTCCAGCACTTAGGAGGATGAGACAGAAAAATTAAGTTTAAGGTTAGTTTGGTTCTGCCAATAACCCACTACTATTACGGAATATTACTCTATGTATACAACTGCTTTCTCTTAGTTCAGTGAGAAGAAATATCTGTACCAATAGTGTTTAGAAAAGTTATCATGTCTGCATCTTGTACTCTGAACAGCTACTATGAAGACAACAATATGCATTGTAGCGATCATTGTGGCTGTCCTACTAATGTATTTTGAAACTGTCTCAATGTTATTTCTTATTAAAAGTAATAAAAGTAACAAAAAAAATAAAAAGAGGAAAAAAAAAGGTTAGTTTGAGTTACATTTTAAGTGCAAGGGCAGGGTGAACTGTGTGGGGGGAGTAACATGAATTAGCTGAATACATGCTACATGCCAGGTAGCATAATGTTTTATATAATTATTTAATTGTAAAACATAAGAGAAGGTTACAAGGAACCCTTCTTGGATACCTCAAATATTTCAGCTTTTTATTTCTCTTAATACTGAGGATGGACCTGTAATCCCAGCACTCGGGAGGCTGAGGCAGGAGGATTGGTGAGAGTTCGAAACCAGCCTGGGCTACAAAAGTGAGCTCAAGGCCAGCCTCAACTGCATAGCAAGACCCCATCTCAAAAGGACAAAAAATAATAATAATAATAATACTGAGGATGGAACTCATGGTCTGGTACTAAACTAAATACCTGCTCCTTTATTATTTATTTTGAGACAGGGTGTCACTTAGTTGTTGAATTTCTCAGGGTGGTGTCAAACTTGCAATCCTTCTGCTTCTATCTACCAGGGTATCAGAATTATAACAGTATTATCACAGTACCTGGCTCATTTCTTAAATGATTATGCAGATATTTACTTATATATAAATCATTGAGACATATAATATTTATGTTTTTTTTATTTTGTTTTGTCTTTCTGAGACAGGGTCTTGCTGTGCAGCTCAGGCTAACCTTGTGCTTACTTTGTAAACTAGGCTGGTCTTGAACTTGCAGCAATCCTCCTGCCTCAGTCTGCTGAGTGCTGAGATGACAGGTATATGCCACCATGCCTGGGGATTTGTGCATTTTCTATATGTTATACCCATATTTTAAAAAATTAAAAGTCTAGGAGCTAAGTATGGTAACACTCACCTATTAATCCCAGGTGCTTGAGAGACTGAGTCAGAAAGATCACAAGTTCCAACTTTTATTTATTTATTTATTTATTGTTTCACAACCTTTGCTTGTTTATTCACTCATTTTTATGGCTGGCTCAGCCCGCCCTGAGGGCAGGGCTGGCGCAGCATGTGGTGCCCGGGATCGAACCGTGGTCCCTGAAGCCACCCAAGCTTTCCCAAGCAGGCGCTTTAGACCATTGAGCCATTCTGCCGGGCCCCCTGGTCCTTTTTCTTTAGTTTTGTTTTAAGAGCAGAATAGATTTATTGGGGGAAAGAAAGCTTCTGTCCAAGAGAGGGAAGAAGGGGGAGCTGAGTAAGTTGTCCCCAAGATTTGGTCTTATTTACAGTTCCACTATCTTTGTTCCTTGAGTTTTTGTTTTTTTTCCCTGGCGGTACCAGGAATCAAACTCGGGACCTTGCATTTGCCAGGCAGATGCTTATCTTACTGAGCCATCTCCTTAGCCCCTTGGGTTATTATTATTATTATTATTATTATTATTATTATTATTATTATTAATGTATTTGGTTGTTACAGAGTCTCACTGTGCAGCTCAGACTCGTAGTGATCCTCCTATTTCTAGTCTTCCCAGCTCTGGGATTACAGGCATGCACTACCATGTCCCAACTCTGTGGCTGGCTCAGCCCAGCCTGGGAGTGGGGCTGATGTGTGACATGTGGTGCTGTGAATCAAACTGCAGTCCCTGCACTTTTGCCTAAGCTTGCCAAAGCAGGCACTTTAGTCTGCTGAGCTATCTCACCAGCCCCTCTTTGGGTTATTCTTAACTGTTTTACTTAGCTCTATTAATTTAGTTAGTTTGCCAAGAAGTAGGATTCCAGATTGTCCTATTATAGAAGGATAGTTGAAGAGAACCTTCCTAGAAATGGGAAAGATTTTTGCCAAATATATCTCATGGAAAATTTCTTTATAAGTTGTTAATAAAAACTATATTTGCGATACTTTCTCTATCCATTCTAGAACTAAAATCAGCTTTCAAAATGACTTCCACATAATCCTGACACATTACTTTGTGGTGCTTAACATTTCTTAAACTATGTCCAGGAGCATAGTTCAGTGGCATAGCACCTGCCTGGCAAGCACAAGTTCAATTCCCAGTTTAAAAAAAAAAAAAAAAAAAAAAAAAATCTTAAATTCAGAAAAATCTTCCTTCTTGCCTTTTGTTATAAAACTCCACCAAGCCGGGCGTGGTGGCTCACTCCTGTAATCCCAGCACTTGGGAGGCTGAGGCAGGAGGATCAATGCGAGTTCAAGACCAGCCTGGGCTATAGAAGTGAGCTCAAGGCCAGCCTAAGCTGCATAGTGAGACCCTGTCTCAAAAAGACAAAAATAAATAAATAAATAAATAAATAAATAAATAAATAAATCTCCACCAAGAAAAAAACCCAACTCCCATCAGAAAGTAAAAATGGAAAGTAGCCAAAATTGTTTTGTTTACCTTCTTATCTTTTTGTAACTATCAAGGTAATGGGTAAAAATTCCATTTAATCTGTTCATCACCCAAATACAGTGCCTTCTGTCACTATCTTCCTAATTTCTCTGTCCTGAGTATTTGCAGAGCTGCATGCAGTACATCAGCCATTTTATAAAATGAGTTTGAAGGTTTTCTGCCTGTGTTCTTTCCTTCCAAGTTTCAGGTCCAAAAACACGTTGCAGTTTGGCAAGGGAAACTAAAACACAGTCTATTTTTTTTCCCTCTCTTTGTAGTAGAGTTTCTCAACAGAGGTACAGCAAATATTGCATTAAATAATTCCTTGCATTGAGACTAGCTTGTGCATTATATAGCATTTGTCAGCATCTGAAGCCTCTACCCTCTAGAGGCCAGTAGCACATCCCTACTTTTGACAAGCAAAAATGTCTCCAAATATTGCCAAATGTTTCCTGGGGAGCAGAGTTGCCAGTTGAGAATTATTCCTGTAAAACATAAGCTGCATTTACAGAAAATGGATTAAAAAGTCAATATTGGCATATGATTAAAATTCCCATGGTAATTTTTTTTTTTTCCTTTTTGGAATGGGGCCTCGTTGTTGTTAAGCTGTCCTCATATTTCTTTATTCAAGTGATCCTCCTGCCTCTGACACCCAGAGTGCTGGGATTATAGGCATATACCATCACATCTAGCCCATGAAAATTATTGAGATATTTGACATTCTTTTTTTTATATACTATCTTCAAAATCTAGTATATGTTTTGAGAAACACTATACCTCAATTTAGATTAGTCATATTATAAGTATTTAATATCTATTTGTGGGGCCAGGGACAAACACTGCCCTAAAAACTTAAAAAAAAAGGCAGGGGGAGATAGCTCAGGGGCACAAGTGCCTGCCTGGCAAGTGCAAGGTCCTGAGTTCAATTCCCGGTTCTGGGGGGAAAAAAAAATACCAGGCTGGGGAGATACCTTGGTGGTCTTAAGTGCCTGCCTAGCAAATGCAAGGACCCAGGTTCAATGCCCAGTACCACATGCTGTATTGGCCCCATGCCAAGCTGACTAGCAAAACTGAGTATGATAGTGTATGCCTGTAATCCCAGCACTGGGGAGGCTGAGATAGGAGGATCACTATAAGTCTGAGTTGTGTAATAAGACCTTGTACCAAAGGAAGGAAGAAAGAGAGGGAGGGAGAGAGGGAGGAAGGAAGTGTGTGTGGCATGTGACTTCCATTTTGGATAGTGCACATCTACATGACCATGATCTTTGGAAGGGGCACAAATTAGCACATAGTGGTTTCTCTACCCCTGTTTACATATGCCAAGACATCAAGAAGTTGTTCCAGCTCAAATAAGACTTTAAATATAGTCTGGTATGGTATGTAATGCCTGTAATCCCAGCACTCTAGGATATAAGGTAAAAAGAATTTTGAGTTTGAGTCTACCCTGGGCAGTATTTTTTTGTCTTTTTGAGATAGGGTCTCGCTATGCAGATCAGGCTGGCCTTGAGCTCACTTTGTAGCACAGGCTGATCTCAAACTTTGAAGATCCTCCAACCTAAGCCTCCAGAATGCTGAGATTACAGTCTTGTGCCACCATGCCTAGTTTACCTGGGCAATTTTATGACTTAGTGCAACCTTGTCTTAAAATTAAGGGAAAAAAAATGTTTGTAAAACATTTTTACATAACACAGTGCCAAGGCTCTAGGTTTTAAAAGGAAAAGGTTGCTTTGGTTTCTATGTTTGTGTGACTGCAACTAGCACAAAAAGAGCTGAAACAGTAACAGTTTGATGTTGTTTTTCTAGAATGGTTGAGGCCAAGTCCTGTGTATTTGTTTTCCTAAACAGTTGTGGGAAAAAGGGCTATAGGTACAGCTTTGTGGAAGGTATGTATCAAGTGAAGAAAGTAGAAATAGGGGACTAACTAATCACTTCATAATGGGCTACATCCCCATCTCAATCCCCTTTTGTTTTAAATTTTGAGAGATAAGGTTTTGGTTAATCATTAAATTACCCATGCAGTGCTAGAACTCAGAATCCTCCTGCCTCCACTTCCCATAATGTCCAGCTCCCATCATTAGTTTTAGAGACATAAAGACAAATAGTACCTCTGTAAAGGAGCTGTGGAAAACTGCAGTATGCAGGCAGTTACTTTGTTGCAGGCATGTTGTAATGAAGTAGCATAACCAGCATCCTCAAAGGGACTTTTTGAGGGTACTATTCTTTTGAATTACTGCTACTCATCTGTTCCTTTCACTTTCTTTTAAAGGGATGGGAGCATAAATTAGTTCAGTAACCCTGTACTACTTGGTCATAAACTGGAGTAGACTTCGTCTCTTCATTGTTCTTTCATCCCAACCTCTATACCATCTCCTTTTCTCTTCTATTATCTTGCCTATAGGCTCCTTCCTGTCCTTACATTTTTTTCTTGTGTATTTTTATTCTGCCTTTATACAGCCAGTAGCATTGTACTGGCCTCTTTAAGTCTGGAAGAGCTGAGGTGGGCCGCCTGATGAGGGGAGCCAGCATTTGGCTGAGATGGTTAGTGAGTGCCATTATTGCTGGCCATTGGGCTTCAGTCCTGTACAGCTCCGTCCTGGCTCATTAAAACCCTGAGCCAAATATCAGTGCAGGCGCCTGCTGCCACACTGTGGGGGCCAGGAAGCCAAATGGTTCTCCTAATCCTGCATAATTTATCTCCCTGTTAGCCCCCTCATAAAATAGTCCAATCAGCCCCACCATGGAGAACTTTGTTGTGAAATTTTCTATTTTGTGATGACCAGTGAGTTCCAACCTTCCCCTTCTTCTCCATTTATTATTTGTATTAATTATTTTCCCCTTGTTCACTGCGAGTTTGCTTTTTTTTTTTAGCCTCTTGCCTGGATCTCTATTCACCAACAGTCTGTCCACTTCTCTTCTCTGGATGTGATATTACAGAGCAGTTGGTGCTGTGATCTCCCACTCTCCTCTCCTCTCTGCTTTCTAGCACTTTTTTTCTGTCTCTTCTTTTTCATTGCTTCCAATTTTTTTCTCCTTTTGGGGGACCAACCTCACTGCAGCATAATTTGATAAGACATTTGTAAAGGAAAGTAAATTGGGGAGGATGTGTGTGTGTGTGTGTGTGTGTGTGTGTGTGTGTGTGTGTGTGTTTGTGTGTGTGTGTTCACATTTCCATTTCTGTTTCATTTCAGAGATTTACAAACGAGGACCACCTGGCAGTTCATAAACACAAGCATGAGATGACATTGAAATTTGGCCCAGCCCGAACTGATTCAGTCATCATTGCAGGTATTTGCTGCCCCAAAAACCACATGCTTTGCTGTCACCAGACTGTTAAGATTAATACCAAAGACCAGATGTATTGGGAGCCATACTTCCCTGCTCCCATCAAAAGCTCTTATGTGACCTGCATTTTATCAGGAATAAAGAACACTAAGAGCTCCCAGATTTCTATTGTGCCCTCCACTGATTTTTAATAGTAGGATGTGTTTTGTGGCTTTTGACAGTAGATATGTTGAGGTTTTGTTCTGGCATTTTTCACTGTATTCCTTACTGTTTATTAAGACTTTGGAAGACTTACAAAAGATGCATTTGACATTTTTCTCTATTCACAATGCATGAGTTAACAAAAGAAGGCAAAAAGCCAACCTACCCTGGCTGCTTCTTTTCTACTGGGTGTCAGTTTCCCCCAGTGGGCAGATTATTAATTTGTAAATTCAGCTTCCCTTGTGAATCCAGACACCATGGAGGGCATATTTCCAAAATTCCACACAAGACATTTGTTGAGTCAATGGGACTTTTCTAAGCCAGTTTTGGGTGACCTGGAACCTCTCACCAGTTGTTTTAGATAGACTGTGGTATATACCAGATAACTCAAACAAGGATAAGCGGGGACAGTGTCATTAACAGGTTTTGGGGGGCTGGGGAGAGAGCTCTGTGGCACAAGTGCCTGCCTACCAAGTGCAAGGTCATGAGTTCGAACCATGGTCCCACCAAAAAAAAAAAAAAAAAAAAAAAAACTGGGGGGCCAGCCACACAGCTCAGCAGATTAAAGCA
This sequence comes from Myocastor coypus, assembly GCA_004027025.1. Taxonomy (NCBI): domain Eukaryota; kingdom Metazoa; phylum Chordata; class Mammalia; order Rodentia; family Myocastoridae; genus Myocastor; species Myocastor coypus. The sequence goes on along the minus strand of PVJA010034017.1, from coordinate 12,555 downwards.
TCTGCTTAGGCAGACTGGGAGCCAGGAGTTCGATCTCTGGCCTGCTGTGCCAGCCCTGCCCTAGGACATGCAGAGATAGCAATTGAGACTGGGCATGATGGCACACACATGTAATCCCAGCACTTGGGAGGCTGAAAAACAGGAAGGATCACTGTGAGTTCAGTCTGTAATATGAGGCTCTGTAGACCCTGTACTAAATATATTAAAAAAAAAAATCTTCAGAAAGCCTGGGGAGCTAGGTGCAGTGGTGCATAACTGTAACCCCATCATACAGGAGAGAGGTAAGAGGATTGCTACAAGTTCAAAGCCAGTTTTGTCTGTATAGTGAATTCAAAGGCAACCTAATTATAGCATGAGACCCTATCTCCAAGAAAAGAAAACCTGAGGGAGATTTTAGGTAGTAGAGTATAAATACATAGGTAGGTAAAAATTAAATCAGAGTACGTGTACATGAAAAAATTTGATATTTGCTTAAAAAGAATAATATAGTGTGAATATTAAGAAATGAATACTAAATAAAGTTAATCAAAGAAAGTTTATGAAAAAAGTAAACTTGTGGCAAGGCTATCAAGTTGGAGAAGTTGTTCCAAAGCGGTGGAGAGGCCTATGCCAGCTCTTAAGCGTGATGATAGAAGGTGATATAGAACAGTTCCAATGGGGCCCAGCGGGATGGCTCAGCAGTCTAAATCGCCTGCTTGGGAAAGCTTGGGTGGCTTGAGGGACCGCAGTTCGATCCCCAGCACCACATGCTGTGCCAGCCCTGTCCAGCCCTGTCCTCGTGGTGGGCTGAGAAAAAAAAAAAAAAAAAAAGAAGATCAGTTCCAAGAAGAAAAGTACATTGTTATCTTTTGCATACAGTTCTGGAGTCACATGACTTGAACTGTTCTGTCTGTGCTGATAATCAGCATGTATCCAATAGAGCTCTGTTGTGTCATAGGTATTCTAATGTTCTTACTGGATATTTTTTTACCTGGCTGTCATTGAAATGTTTATGTCAGTAACTAATCTTTGTCTCTTGACTATCTCCTGTTCTTTGTTAGATCCCTGGCCTGCCTGTCATGCTGGGCCCCATCTCCAGGGGACACAGAGACAGCAGTTAAGACTGGGTGTGGTGGCATACACCTGTAATCCCAGCATTTGGGAGGCTGAGAAACAGGAGGATCACTACGAGTCCTATCTGTAGTGAGACCCTGTAGACTGTACATTAAAAGAAAAAACACGCTTGTAATCCCAGCACTCGGGAGGCTGAGGCAGGAGGATAGGTGCAAGTTCGAGACCAGCCTGGGCTACAAAAGTGAGCTCAAGGCCAGCCCCAACTGCATAGTGAGACCCTGTCTCAGAAAGACCCAAAAAAAAAAAAAAAAAAAACCCATAAAAAATTAAATTTTAAAAAATAAAATTTAGGGGCTGGGGAGATAGCTTCGTGGCACAAGTGCCTACCGTGCAAGGTCGTGAGTTCGAACCCCAGTCCCGCAAACAAAAGAAAAGGAAGTGTATTCTGGATCACAGTTGTGGAGATTTCAGTCTGTGGTTAGTTAGCTCCTGCCTGTAGCCAGGCATTACATCATGGTAGAGAGTGAATGATGGAACAATGCTACTTCCCCAAGGCTGAGTCACCAATGAGGGAGAGAGAGCAGAGTCCTACAACTACTTTGAAGGAATACATGCTTTCAGTGACCTAAACCTCCCTCTAGATCCAGCTCTTAAAGTAAAGGCCTACTCTCTCCATAATGCAAAAGACCAAGAACCACAGCTCTTAATACACAAGCCTTTGGGAGAAATTATTCAAACTTCATAGCATTCTTACTCTTTCTGCCACCACTCTGTATTCCTCCTAAATCTCCTAGCTTCTTTAATTGTTCTCATCCTTACTTTTTTTTTTTTTTTGTCTTTTTGAGACAGGGTCTTGCTATGCAGTTCACACTGGTCTTGAGCTCGCTTTTGTGGCCTAGGCTGGTCTCGAACTCGCATCAATCCTCCTGCCTCAGCCTCCCAAGTGCTGGGATTACAGGCATGCGCCACCACGCCTGACCTCATTCTTACTCTCTTGGTATTCTTTTTTTTTTGTTTTGTTTGTTTTTGTCTTTTGTCTTTTTTTTTTTTTTTCTTCTTTTAGAACTTTTGTTTGTTTGTTTTTATGGCCTGCTCAGCCTGCCCTGAGGGCAGGGCCGGCACACCATGTGGCACCAGGGATCAAACCACGTTCCCTACAGCCGCCTAAGCTTTCCTAAGCAGGCGCTTTAGACCACTGAGCCATCCATCCGGGCCCTCTTTTGTCTTTTTTAGGACAGGGTCTCACTATATATTCCAGGCTGGCCTTAAGCTCACTATGTAGTCTAGGCTGACCTTGAACTCTCACCTCCTGCCTCAGTCTCAGTCTCCCTAAAATTACAGATGTGGGCCACCATACCCAACAGCTGCTGTCATTCTAATCCATCTTACATACTGGAAAAGCTAGTTTTCAACCACACTCCCACCTGTAATCCTAACTATTCAAGAGACAGAGGCAGGAGAATTGCAAATTCAAAGCCAACCTCAATTTAGTGAGTCCATGTTTCTAAATCAGGGCTGAGGTAGCTCACTGTTAAGTGTTTGCTTAATCCATATATATCTATGAAATTATATTAGGCTGGCTCAGCCTGCTATGGGGTTGGTGCAGCACTGGTGCCGGGGATTGAACCGCGGTCTGTGCAGTTGCCTAAGCTTGCCTAAGCAGGTGCTTTAGACCACTGAGCCATCTCGCTGGCCCTATATGCTTGGTTAGCATCCATGAAGCTCTGAGTTCAACCCCAGTGCTTAGGGGACAGGAGCAGTCTTCTTTAAATTTTACTTTTGTGAACATAATCTATCATATCTCCTTATTTTTTCCTACTTTGGAGGTATTTACCTGGGATGGAGGTGCATGCCTGTGATCCCAGCACTAAGGATGCTGAAGCAAGAGGATCACTGTGAATTTGAGGCCAGCCTGGACTACATAATGTGTCCCTGTCTCCAAAAAAACAATGCTATTTATACCTAGATTTTCAGGCTTTCCATAACTTAGAGTTATGATACTAATCCAACTCACTTTTTATTTATTTATTTTTTTAAGATATTCTCTTTTTAGGGCCGGCGTGATGGCTCAGTGGTCTAAAGCCCCTGCTTGGGGAAGCTTGGGTGGCTTCAGGGACCGCGGTTTGATCCCCGGCACCACATGCTGTGCCAGCCCTGTCCTCGGGGTGGGCTGAGCCGGCCATAGAGATGAGTGAATAGACAGGCAAAGGTTCTGAAACAAGAAAAATAAATAAAAATAAATAAAAATAAAAAGGCCGGGCGTGGTGGCGCACGCCTGTAATCCCAGCACTTGGGAGGCTGAGGCAGGAGGATCGGTGCGAGTTCGAGACCAGCCTGGGCTACAAAAGTGAGCTCAAGGCCAGCCTGAGCTGCATAGTGAGACCCTGTTTCAAAAAGACAAAAAAAAATAAATAAATAAAATAAAAATAAAAAAATAAAAAAATAAAAAAGGGGGGGGCTGGGGAGATAGCTCCGAGGCACAAGTGCCTGCTGGGCAAGTGCAAGGTTGTGAGTTCGAACCCTGGTCCCAAAAAAACAAAAAAAAAAAAAGATATTCTCTTTTTAGCTGGGCATGGTGGCTCACGCCTGTAATCCCAGCACTCGGGAGGCTGAGGCAGGAGGATTGGTGCGAGTTCGAGACCAGCCTGGGCTACAAAAGTGAGCTCAAGGCCAGCCTGAACTACATAGTAAGACCCTGTCTCAAAAAAAAAAAAAAAAGAAGATATTCTCTTGTTTATTTTTATGGCTGGCCCAGCCTGCCCTGAGGGCAGCGTTGGCGCAGCATGTGGTGCCGGAGATTGAATCGCGGTCCCTGCAGCCGCCTGCAGTCGCTTTAGACCACTGAGCCATCCTGCCAGGCCCCCCAGCTCCCTTTTTATAACCCCAGCTGGCCTCAAACTCCCACCGATCCTCTTGTTTCCATCTCCCAAGTGCTGTTATTACAGGAGTGTGCCACCATGCCCAGCCAAGAGCTTATCTTTTAACATAACATTATTTTCTTCCTCATCCATGCATATGACCAGGTCTTGCCTTTCTCTGTACCTTCAACCTACATTACAACCTAAGTTACAACCTAACCTCTTAACCTCCAGATCTTTTCTCTACCATCTAAAGCCATTCTTTAAACCTTAGTTCAACTCCCATTTCTTAAAATCTTTCTGAAAAATTGTCATTAATGTACCTTTGTTTAATTTTGATAACTTTTTTTTTTTTTTTCCGGGACTGGGGTTTGAACTCACGACCTTGCACTTGCCAGGCAGGCACTTGTGACACAGAGCTATCTCCCCAACCCCTTGATAACAATTCTATTCCCATTGCACATAGCACTTATTTATACACTGTGATGCTACATTAGTTTGCTGTATATTAGTTTTATTTCCTGAACTAAAAAGCATTCTCTTAATTCCTTAAGACAAGGCCCATGTCTTATATTTGGGCTATTCTCCTGTCTCTCCCCAAGATATATAGCCAGGTATACCCATATAACACCAAAACACATATAAAGTATTTAGAAACACTGGTTTTTTAGGAATCATTGGAGCAGGCTTGGGTTTTTCTCATATATCTTCAAGCTGTCAAAGAATCTAAGACAGTTGAGGTAAGAGGCCATTTGGAAGGCAAAGAACTAGATTTAACAGAGTAGCCTTTAAAACAAATACCAGAAATAAGCATGAGAAGCAGGATGTGGGGGAACTTTGTATGAGCTTTAGATCACAGGTCTAGAAGTCCATCTGCTGGGCTGGTGATATAGCGCAGTGGTAAAACATTTGCCTTGTATGGCCCCAGCAGAAAAGTAAGAAAGAAAGAAGAGACAGTGTATTCCCAGCTCTTGGGAGGCTGTAAACAGGCAGATCACTACAAGTCTGATCTAGTAGTGAGACTCTTCCCTAAAAAAAAAAAAAAGAGAGAGAGAGAGAGACCCTTCTGCCATCTTCCTGCCCTTAGCTGCCCCTACTGTTCCACTTTTGTGATTTTATATGTGCCCTTTCTCGAGCACTACAAGCATAAATGATGATACACTTCTACTCACTCCAGAATGGAAGGAAAGTGGCTTTATTGTTAGCCAACCAAAGCTGCCTGAGAACCTTTTAAAACTATTCTGGGGGCCCGGCAGGATGGTTCAGTGGTCTAAAGCGCCTGCTTAGGAAAGCTTAGGTGGCTGCAGGGACTGTGGTTCGATCCCTGGCACCATATGCTGCGCCAACCCTTCCCTCAGGGCAGGCTGAGCTGGCCATAAAAATAACTAAATAAACAAAAGATCTGAAACAAGAAAAAAATAAAATAAAATAAAAAATTCTAAAAAAAAAAAAAACTACTCTAGGAGGTAGTGCTAACTTTTCTAAACACACTGTTTTGGAAAGAGGTTTTAAGTTAAAAAATAAATTATATGTCCATGGAAAATCCCACTGGACTGTTTTATCATGTGAGAAGGAATGATTTTCACTGCAGGTCTTACTTCTTAAAATATAATTTAGGGCCAGACATACAGTTCAGTGGTTGAGTATTTATGTGGAATTTAATCCCTGCCAAGGGCTATGCCCTGGCCTTGATCCAAAGGTTTGATCTCTAGCACTTCAAATATAAATATGTACAATATACAACAAAGATCAACTATAAAATATATTCTTTATTATAAGATATAATAATTTAAGTATTATTCTATCATTCAGCACAGTTTTTGACATAGGAAATGAATGTCTCAAATAACTAAGAAAGAAAAATCATCATAACACACTTAGAATGCTAGGAATGATGACACATACCTATAATCCCAGCACTGGAGAGTCTGAGTTAAGAGGATCACCTTGAGTTTGAGGCCAGCCTGGGCTAGGTAGTAAGTTCAAGACCAGCCTTAACTATATTTTGAGATCCTATTTAAAAAAAAAAAAAGGATCAGGGAACAAGGTTGAACTTGAGAAAATGTGCAGTATGGAGAGAAAAGCTCAAATTTTAAAATCACATTGCTGGGGCAGCCTAATAGCTCAGCGGACTAAAGTGCCTACTTAGGTAGAGCACACTGGTGGGGCTCGATCCCCAGTGTGACATGTTGGCCCGAGATTAAGATTGGGTGTGGAGGGGCTGGGGAGATAGCTCCAAGGCACAAGTGCCTGCCTGGCAAGTGCAAGGTCGTGAGTTTGAACCCTGGTCCCCCCCCCCCCAAAAAAAAAAAACAGATTGGGTGTGGTGGCACATGCCTGTAATCCCAGCACATGGGAGGTTGAAAACAGGAGAATCAATATGAGCCTGATCTACATAGTGAGACTGTATAGACCCTATAGACTCTTGTCCTAAATACAGACAAAAAAAAAAAAAGCCCTGGGGAGAGCTGGTGAGATAGCTCAGCAGAATAAGCACCTGCTTAGGCAAGTGCAGGGACCAGGGTTCAAACCCAGCATGATGCTCTCCCCCAGGATCCCTGAGTCAGTCACGGAGTCCAGGTATGATGTTGGTGTATGCCTGTAATCCCAGCACTGGGGAGGCTGAAAACATGAGGATTACTATGAGTCTGAGCTGCATAGTGAGACATTGTACCAAATATGTGAATTACCTGAGAGTCTCTGTTTTTCTGAGAGCAGAGGCACTGTGTAAAGGAAAAAGATTTGCACAACCCTTGTGGGAATATTTTGGTCAGTAAATCTAAATCCAAATATCATAGTTTCCGGAATTTGCTTTCAGCCCATGTCTCTGTGAATTAATTTAGTCCTATTGTTTGCAGTTTCCTTTACTAGCTCCTGGAATCACTGTCATGTTCCACAGTTGTCTGGAATGTCTTTAGATGGTAACAGACCTGTATCTCAGGGACCATCATTTCTTTTCTTTTTTTTTTTTTTTTTTTTTTTTGGGGGGTGGTATTGGGAATTGAACTCAGAACATTGTGCATGCCAGGCAGGTGCTTGTGCCACTCAGCTAGATCCCTGGTCCAGTGACCACCATTTCTTTTATTTATTTATTTATTTATTTATTTAGCCAGCCCTGGGTCTCTCTATGCAGCTTACACTCATAGTGATTCTCCTGTATCTCTCCAGTGTGTACACCAGCACATTCAGTTTTGGTGAACAGTACAGTGCACTCAAGGTTCAGAGGCCAGGAGTATGTGGTACAGAGAACCAAGCCTGGGTCCTAGTACTTACTAGGCATGTACTTAGACTGCTGAGCTGTCTCCCTAGCCCAGTGACCACCATTTTTTATGGTAGCTTTAGTATATCAACCATATGGTTTTAAGTTTCTTTCTTTTTGACTTCCTCTTTTTTTTTTTTTTTTTTTTTTTGCTGGCTCAGGCTGCCTTAAGTGTGTGTGTGGGGATTGAATCACCATCCCCTGTGCCTGAGATTGCCCATGAAGGCGCTTAAACCACTAAGCTAACCCGAAGGCCTTCTAAAAGTTGAGAAGGACTTAGGGGGTGGGAGGCTGTCTCAGGATGCCTTTAGGGCATACTGGGTGAAGTTTGTCAAGCTGCAGATTGAACCCTGGTCCCGTGTGCCTGACTGCATTTGCCTAAGCAGATGTTTAAATGACTGAGCTAACCGTACAGGCCCCCCTTATGCTCTCTTTTTCTTTGCTTCTTTCTCCCTTTCTCCCCTTCTCTGTCTGTCTCATTTTTAATTTTGTTTGTTTTTTGAGGTGAGTTCTCTATATACTTTCATCTAGCCTTGAACTCACTATGTTCCCCAGGCTGGTCTCAAACTGACAATTCTCCTGCCTCTACTTCCAAAGTACTGGGATTACAGGCTATGCCACCATGCCAGACCTTAGTCTCTTCTCTTCATCAGATCTTCATATCCATGCTTATACCTACTCATTTCAGACCTAGCAGGGAGTAATTCTAAAAGAAAACATTGTTTAACTATATAGTATTTGACTTCAAATGTACTTGACTCACCAGCTTGGGTAGTTTTGTTTTGTTTGGGGGCCTGGGGTGCTGAAGGAAACCAGAATGCTGAGAGAAACGCGTGGCACACAACAAAACATTGTCCTGTCTTCCCCCTGCTGGCCTCAAGGCAATACAGCAGAGGCACCTTATGGTGGCCAAGCACCAGAGCCTTCACCTGCTATAGCTCCTTAAACATAAATTTATCCAAACATAGACCCTCTGTTACCAAATAAAAATGTATTTTCTGTGTACTCTGAAGTTTTAACTTCAGATCAAAACTAAAACAGAATTTTCTTTTCTTTTCATGTCTACAGATCAGACGCCTACTCCGACTAGATTCCTCAAGAACTGTGAGGAGGTGGGGCTCTTCAACGAACTAGCTAGCTCCTTTGAACATGAATTCAAGAAAGCTGCAGATGAGGATGAGAAAAAGGCAAGAAGTGGGACTTTTGCAAAATAGAAAAGCAAAAAGAAAAAAACAATGGTGCTATTCAGACCTAGATTATTTTTATTGTATCTTAGGATAACTTAATTGGTTAAAACATAAAAATCACATCAGTGGTTCTGTAAAACCAAATAATACTAATCGTGCTTACATGTCCAGGTCCTTAGTGGATCCCGATGATAGATAAGCATAGTTCTTTCTGTCTTCACCAAGAATCAATCTACATACTCTCCAGTATAGTATTATTTCAGAAATCTGTTGTTGAAAAATAGGTTGGTCCTGGGAACCACCCACTCAGGACCCCCCCTCCTGACTCTCTCTTGGACAGGAGCTTTCTTTCCTCTAATATATTCTGCTCAGAAAGAAAGAAAGAAAGAAGGAAGGAAGGAAGGAAGGAAAGACAGAGAGACAAAAATGGGTTGGGCATTGTGGTGCACATTTACAGTCCCTGCTACTTCAGAGGCTGAGGCAGGAGGAACACAGGTTCAAGGCCAGCCTGGGGAATTTAGCTAGGCCCTGTTAGAAAAATAAAAAAATAAAAATAAAGGTTTAGTGCAAAACTATAGGTTCAATCCTCTATATCCTCCTCTTCCCTTCCACAAAAAAAAAAAAAAAAAAAAAAAAAATTATCTTTCCTATAGCCTATTTAGCTGATTGACATCTCCACAAGGCCATTTCATAGATGACGAGACCATGTCTCCATGGGAATCCCTTTGTGTTTCTTCCTGCCTGCCTACAAGTGGTCTTTATCTCCCCTTGATGAAACGCGCACACAGTGTAATACTGTCTCCAGAAGTATTTAATGAGCCCGAAACTTTCCTGAGCAGCAGCTTTTCTTTTTTGAGACCAGTTTTCTATATGGTCTGTGCTGGCCTTGAACTCTATGGTGTAGCCCCAGGCTGGCCTCTAACAGCAGTCCTGCCTCAGCCTATTTAGTGCTAGCATTACAGGCATGTGCCCCTACAACCTGCTGCTGAACCAGAGCTTTTCTTGATGCACTTTGGAGATTTTTTTTTTTTTTACTTTGGAGATTTTAAACCTCTGGTTACATTTATAGGAGCCTTTGCTTCCCACCAATCTCTGACTTCAGATTGCAGAATTAGCTAAATTGGACTTGGCCTTTTAGCAGTATTAAAAAAAGAATGAGGCAGAAATGAAACTGTGTTTGTCATTGCTATCTCTCATCAGCTTGCAGAAAAAGAAACATTACCATCTTCTTCAATTGTAGTAGAAACTAGATTATCTTTACTCAGCCAGCTACCCCAAACACTTCTAGAGGTTAAGATAGCAAGGGAAGAGGTTGAAACAAACTCCTGTTTTACCAGGAAGCCTAGGACATAGGAAGAACAGAACAAAGAATCCACTTCGTCATGAAACAGAACTGCAGTGCTAGCTCTCCTATTGTGGTGCAGTGTCAGAGCCGTTATCTCAAATGGTTTACTGTTCCTCCAAAACCATTCACAGCTCCAGAGTTCTGTAAGGTGATCTGCCACTGCCAGGAAGATACTCTTTTACTTACTGGCTTCTCCAGGTTCTAATTTCTTCACTGATCAAATATCAACCTTTCTTTTCTCTGTTGCCCCCAAACCCTATCTGTTTGAAAAATCTACCCCTCAGTCCCAGATTTAAGGGTGAGGTAATCATCAAGCATGACAAGTTCCTGAGAAAAGGCCTTTCCTGTCTTGTTTGCCATTAACAGCCAGTTTGTCTTCCTTTGCTTTTGATAATTGGGTAATCTAGTCATTCTGTTTGGCAGAGAAAGTACTCGCAGCTCTTCGGTGGCCCCCAGGAGAGCAGGTTGGGAATAAGCAAGCACTTGATTCAGGAATTATTTTATTCCTGAATAAGATTATAATAAAAATATCTGTATGATATCTTTTGTGTCTGTTTTCAAGTCTTTATAAGTATTTACTTATTACCAAGGTTATCTTTATTTTATAGTTAGGGAGACAGAAGCCTTGAGAAGATAAAGGATTTGGTAAGAGTGATATATAAAGTATGGGGCACACATTCTATGATTTACAGTTCAGTGCTTTGGCCTTGGGCTGAACATCTTAGAAGCATATGCTCTCACTTTGTAACTGGAAAGATAGATTCAACCTGAAGGGAAGTGTGAGGTTAAATTCTGTTCATTCTCTTTCCTAACAGGGAGTTTCTGGGCCCTTGGACATGTCTCTGCCTTCTACCCCAGATATCAAGATCAAGGAAGAAGAGCCAGTGGAGGTGGACTCATCCCCACCTGATAGTCCTGCCTCCAGCCCCTGCTCCCCGCCACTGAAGGAGAAGGTAAAATTCTTTATAGGAATCACCACAAATATTAATTGATAGAGTGTTTTAATTCATGAATAGTGAAGATACAGGAGGATTGAGTGTATTGATTCGTGTGCTTTGACACAAGGTCTTGCCACATTGCCTGTGTTGGGCTCAAATTTGCAATCCTCTTGCCTCAGCCTTTCAGAGTGCTGGGATTACATGCATGTTATAAGTTAAACCTTTGTTTTTACCCAGCAGTTGTACTTCTGAGTCCAAAGACAAGAGAAATTAGTGCATATGTGTACCAGAAGATGTTTGTAAGAATGTACATAGCACTTTTATTCATAGGAACCAAAAACTAGAAACATTCTAAATGTCCACCAGCCAAAGAATGAATAAATTATGAGAGGCTGGGAGCATAATTCAGTGATAAAATACCTGCTTAGCATATGAAAACACCATAATTCAATTCCAGTACCATAGGTAGATAATTCTAAAATAGACATTTCACTTGACATTAAATAGGAATGAGGAGCCGGGTGTGGTGGTGCATGCCTGTAATTCCAGCACTCGGGAGGCTGAGGCAGGAGGATCAGTGCGAGTTCGAGACCAGCCTGGGCTACAAAAGTGAGCTCAAGGCCAGCCTGAACTGCAGAGTGAGACCCTGTCTCAAAAAAGACAAAAAAAAAAAAAAATAGGAATGAGGCTTAGGGCCAGGTGTGGTGGTATATGCCATTAATCCTAGCACTCAGGAGGCTGAGGCAGGAGGATCGTTGTAAGTTCAAGACAAGCTTGGGCTACTGAGTTTAAGGCCACCCTGAACTGCATATGGAAACCCTGTCTCAAAAAGACCAAAAAAAGAATGAGGCTGGATTTGGAATATGCCTGTAATTCTAAGACTTTGGGAAGGCTGAGGCCAGAAGATTTCAAGCTCAAGCCCAGCCTGGGAAGCTTAGCAAATTAAGAAAACTGACTCAGAAAATAAAAACAAGTGGGCATGTACTTCAGTACAGATGCCCTAGGTCCAATCCCCAATACCACAAACAAAACAAAAGCCAGTGAACTGGACTGATATTATAGCTCAGAGGTAGAGCACTTGAATACCATGTGCAAGGCCCATTGCAGAAGAAAAGAGAAAGGTTTTGGGGAAGGAACTAATGATTATATAGCAATGTGTTTAAACCTCACAAACATACTAAACAACAACGTCAGGCACAGAAGTATATACTATATGATTCCGTTTATATTAAGTTCAAGAAATCAAAAGTATTTGATGATGGAACTGTATGCAGAGTGTACTATCTAAATGGGGTGGCCCATGCTGCTGCTAGTCCTAGCTACTTGGAATGTTGAGACAGAATGTTAAGCTTAGAGTTCAAGATCAGCCTAAGCAGCAGCAAAACCCTTTCTCAGGGAAGAAAAATGAGTAGTGTGTACTCTTGTGAAGGAAGAAGGACATGTAGCCTGGTGTGGTGACATATGCCTATATAATGCCTGGCATATGGAACCCACCTTGGACAATTTAATAACTCAGTGAAGCCCTGTCCCCTGATTCTTTTTTTCCAAAAAAAAATTTTTAAGGGAAGTATGGCTAAAGATGTACCTTAGCGTGACAGTTTAGGGTTTAATCCCTAGTTCTGCAGAAAGAAAAAAGAAAGAGTATAGACAGAGAAGGCACGCAGCAAAACCTGGGGTGCTAGAAATGGTCTCTTTTCATTTTACATATGCAGAAAGTCCTTTGTTGCAATGACTTTAGATTAATGCATTTAGGATTTGCACATTATACTTCAATTAATAAGTGGTAAAAAAATTTACATAAGTTAGACATTAAACAATTTATTCATTTATTTATTTTTTAAATTATTATTTTTATTTATTTATTTATTTTCTTGTTTCAGAACCTTTGTTTATTCACTCATTTTTTTTTTTTTTA
>PVJA010034016.1:0-22989 GCA_004027025.1 Myocastor coypus | reverse complement strand
TATATTACATTCAGGCTCTCTGCCTTAGCTCCCGCCCTAGGCTACACCCATAATCCCAGAAGTACTTCCACCCATAATCCCATCAGTACTAAAACCTATAATCCCAGGGATCATGGATCAAGTCTCAAACTCTAGAAGTCCCCGCCCAATGACTCCATGAGGCTTTGGGGGGACAACTAGACATAAACCATAACAGACCAGAATGACATAAAAGTACTTGCCTACATAGTCAGGGCAGCTGGAAATGAATCGGATTCTGTGTCAGGGCAGATTCTTTCTGGGGTGACAACTAAGCTGAAATCACATGCACCTTTAAATTTGAATAACTGAGACTGAAATAAAACTAACCTGCATGCCCTAAGCTTCTTCACAGCCTCTGTTTAACCATAGAACATTTTCTTGGAACACTGTGAACCTAATGGAAAGAGCACTGTTTTGAAAAGAAGATCAGGACTAACAGTGGGCTGACTGTAGCAGAATTCCAAATAGTGGCTGCTAATGGTGAAGTGTAGCTTTCCTAGAAGAAACTGTTTCTTGGTGAATCTGAAAAATCATTCTGTTTGGGAAAACAAATGCTTGCTTTTCAGCAATGCCCCTGCCCTAAAAACAAACACAATGCTTGTTCCTTTTTGAAAAAGAGAAATTATATAATTCACCAAAAATCAAAAAACAAACAAATAAACAAAAAACCCAGACAAATACCCACAGACTAATCTTCCTATGTGTGAAGCACCACAGGTCCAGTTCTCTATAAGACCAACCATACGGTAAGACACTGCTATCATCACTTCTGTGTGCTAGTTCATCCTGACTTTTACAACTGAGGTACAACATTTCTCAAGTTCTACTCACTTTTATGTCAATTCAATTACAAAGGTGCTCATAGAGTATTACAAGCCTGTCCACTTCCCTTCAGAAGTCCTCAGTCTCTATTGTCCGGTATCCCCACGAGAAACAGCAGTGAGGACACATTTCCCACAATTCCATCGTCCACTGTATGTCTTGGGCACCCCTTCTGTCTTGTTACACAGACTTGTTAGAACAAACTGACACCTATATTTCCTAAGAATCCTAGTGGAAGAAAGCTACAAATCACAATTCGACAAATTACAAACATGAGAGAAAATAAATGTCCTTTCCAAAATGCAAATGCCTCACACTAGCAAGTGACTCAATGAGTTTAGCAGAGTTGGGGTCAACAATCTACATATTAAAAACGTTATCGCTCTCTGGCCTCAAGGTTCTGCTGGGCAACTTGAGATAGGAACCGCTGGTCCTTGGTTTCCACCTTGCTCCAAATCAGCTTTGGAAACATGCCCAGATCAGGTACTTCGAAGAGCAGCAAAACACATCTGTGTTTATTCTGATTTGTTTGCATGGATTATGTTATTATTTTTGGTTCTGGAAAGATGTGTGAGCTTCTTACTGATAATAACCTTCACTGTTAATCTGGGACTTGGTCAAAAGAAATGAAGGAGGTCTGAAAAACGAGAAACCAGTCTGGGCTGAGGTAATTTGGGAATGTATATTATAAGCTGGGGTGCCCCCATTTTCTTTTAGGGTCTACAATGAAGGGTGCTGCAGCCTCTTGTCCCTGGGACAGGAGAATCAGAGTCAGACTTGGAACATGTCTCTATAAAGACAGGACAAGAGATACAGCAACACAAAACCCTGCCTCTGAGTGCCGACACCATGCGGGGCTAGGCTGAGTGCTCCTTCCAGTCACTGACTTCCCTCCAGGGATTCTGTGAGTGCTGCCCTGCTTTTGCAGAAGGGGAAGCTGAAAGCTGGAGAGGATGAATTATCACCTAAGTGGCAGAAAGTAGCAATGGAGGGCTGAATTCAGGCACCAGACTAGCACACTACAGCTGTCCTCCCTGCCTCCTTCTGAGGCTTCCACAGGGCCAGTGGTACCAGACAAAGGTTTTGGTGTGCTAACTTAAGCTTGACAGACACAGGGCCCTACCTGATGAAAACCCTGGGCACTTAGAGGGAATCTGTCTCAATGATTCTGGCACCTGTTGAAGTAGTCAAAATCTCAGTTCTAAGAACTCATAAATACATATAGGAAAAAAAAAAAAGTTTGGAAGGTGTTTTTTTTGTTGTTGTTGGTTTTTTTTTTACTGGGGATTGAACTCAGGAGGAAGTTTCTTGATAGTTTGACAGGTTGTCTATTTCCAAAGAGTTCTAAATGAAAACAATATCCGTAAGAATAGTGAATCAACAGTTAGAAGCAGGAGTCTGGGATCTGACAGCTCTCAAGCTTGGGTACCAATTCTGCTACTTCATTCCATGTCACCTGGGGCAATTTATTTAAATTTAGTGTGTATTGTTTTCTTACTTTGCAAAAAATATTCACCCTTATATCTCAGAGGACTGGTGAGAAAGAAAAGAGATCATACACACAACATATTTGGCCCGTTAATGCTTGGCACATCATATGTATGTGTTTATTAGAAGGTAGCTGTTATGATTAGGATATGCTTGGCTGGTCCTGAAAAAGAAAGAGTTCTTCTGTTTCAGAATGAAAATTAGACTTAAGGAAGCAGTCCTTTGTACCATGTATAAATGCTAACACAGTAATCCAAACAGACATAAGAACAGAGAAAAGTGCAGCATCACTTAATCAAATGTGAAGAGGGCTAGGTCCTCCGCCTTAGGTTCAAGGGCTTTCATCCAAGGATTATCTGCGCTCTTAGCACAGCCCTGTCACTGTCTCTGTACAGCAAAGCTCCCTAGTGAAGAACACACAGAGGCCAGTACACAGGTGTGCAGGTTGTATTACCAGGCGTGAACAGGCTCACAGGTATCCAGTTACCTATACCCAAAGCTCAGACTTTTATGATCAAGTAGAGTGTGGATATCAAGCTCCAGCTCATCTGTGAACCTTTATTAATCGCTCACCTCTTCTTTCAGAGCCATCTGGCTCCAAGGTGGAAATATTTGCCCAGTCCTCAATTCATGGCAACTGGGAAGCACAAGTGGAGAACAGAACCAGGGAAGATCCAGGCTTTGAGGTTGCACCTCCACAGCCCACTCAGGCACACCGGAAGTGTGCTTTACTAGCCCCCGAGTGGCTCCCAAACCAAGGAGGTTGATGGGCTACCTTACAGCATAGGCGGCGTCCCTAGAAGGCTTGATGTTATGGCAGATGGGCCTGGAGAGGACAGGAGGGCACTATGTCATCAGCCAACACTGCTCTTCCTAGAAACAATGCAAGAGACTGAATTTCAACATGTGCCTCTGGGGAGCTTCCTGACAAGCCCCACATGGAGACAGAAGGGAGGGACAATGGAGCAGGGCAAAATAGTTGTCCCTGGGTGTTTGAGGGAGACTGGGCCCAGGAACCCCAACAATGACAAGATAGATGTTCAAGCCTTTCAGGTAAAATGGCGAAGTACAGTACAAACATTAGTATGCAACCTGCATACATTCCCTTGTATACTTTAAATCATCTGTAGGTCATTGATAATACTGAACACAATGTAAATACTATGTAAAGAGTTGTCATTATCCCTTAAAAAATATGTAGTATTAAATAAAAGTTCTGTAAGTGCTCAGTACAGAAGCATTTTCTTTAATGTATTTAGTACAGAGTCTCACTATGCAGTTCCAACTCACAGTGATCCTCCAGTTTTCGGTCTCCCTAGTGCTTGGATTACAGGCATGTACCACCACGCCTGGTCTTGGTGGCTGGTGCAGCATGTGGTGCCAGGGATCCAAGTCTAGTCCCTGCACTTGTCTAAGCAGGTGCTTAGTCCACTGAGCTATCTTGACAGCCTTCAGATGCAATTTTATGTTTAAAAATATTTCTGATTTGTAGTTAGTTATGTAGTAAATGTGTGCCCCCAGGGTTCATGTATTGAAATTTAACCTTCCCTGTGCGGTATTAATTGGGTGGAAACTGAATCCAGCTATGGTATTTCAAGGTGGAAACTCTTCATGGTGATTAGGGTTATGTGAAAACATCAGGATAGAGACTGCATGATGAAATACTAATGGTTTTAAAAGAAGGGGATACAGCATAACAAATGTAGCCTCTTGCCATGCAATTCCCTATACCACTTTAGGATTCACCAGAAAAAAGACAGATATGGCCCTTTATCTTTGTGTTTACAGACACATAAATAATAAGAAACCTCTTTTCTTTACCAAGTAGCCTGCCTCAGGTATTTTATGTTGACTACATGGCTGACTGAAACTGTGGAGATGGGACCCATGGAGATGGAGGTTCAACTACACTTCTTCTCTGAGTGACTCTACACCCTGACAAACAGCATTACAGCATCACACAGGTTTCACACACATGTGAAGGACAGTGTTCTCCTTACAGTATTATGCATGGTAACTACCAAAGAGTTCCCAGCACTAAGTTGGACAAGGTAGAGTAGGCTACGTCCTCAGACATTAGGATGCCAATGGCTGCTCTCTTCAGGTGTCAGGTGGGCCACTGCACAGCTTCCCTCCCTTGTCCTTCCAAGTCACCAGTCTCACACCATCTAACTTCCCCTTCTCTGTCTTTACCTCTGCCAAGAGATTTAATTCTGATTCTTTAGATAGGATGGAGTGGGCCAAGGTAATAGCTCAGTGGAATAAGTGATTGCCTTGCAAGCACAAGGTCCTGAGTTTGATCCCTGGTACCACAGGGAAAAAAAAAAAAAAGAAAGAAATCAGAGTGTAGATAGGATGGACAGTTCCTTTAAGAGGACAAGTATGAAAACTGTTCAGTGAGAAACATTCCTCAGTGGATACAGCCAGAGTGGGAAGGGCAAAGGCCACTGCTGATCATGGCTGAAAGGCTTCACTCATCTGCTTACTGCCCTACACCTACCTTATTCGCCTTCTCTGCAAGCAAGAGATGTTACCATTAAGGGTTTTGCGAGGCCCAATGGAGACAACATACATAAAGGTCTGGACACCGTGCCTGGCACAGGGAAAGAGCATCCTAACATAAAAGCATGTGCTGATACTTACTGACCCTGCTAAGGCAACAGACCTAAGGAAAGGAGCAAATAATTTTGGCCTTATCTCAGCTAAATGTGCTTTTCTAAAGCTGGCCAGAAAGGATTCAAGGCTCTGTTCAGTTCAAACAAAGCCAACTTGCCGGGCGTGGTGGCGCACGCCTGTAATTCCAGCACTCGGGAGGCTGAGGCAGGAGGATCGGTGTGAATTCGAGACCAGCCTGGGCTACAAAAGTGAGCTCAAGGCCAGCCTGAACTGCATACTGAGACCCTGTCTCAAAAAGACAAAAAAAAAAAAACAAAGCCAACTCAAACAGATGTGGTGGCCCACACTTGTAATCCCAGTACTCAGGAGGCTAAGGCAGTGGAATACCTTGGGTGGAGGCTAGCCTGCATTCAAGGCCGTCCTGAACTCCACAGCAAGACCTTGTCTCAAAAAACAACAACAACAAAAAAACGAATCCAGCCTACTTTTTTCATCTATTGTTTTTACTTTTTAAAAAAAGTGATACCGCATATCTTAATATAAAATATATATTTAAAATACAGGAAGAAAATCCATTGTTCTTGTTTCTAGCTGTAAAAGGAATTCAAGCTTACTGCAAAAAACTAAGAAATAATAACAGGCATAAAATCAAACCAAACCAGCCATCAACATGTCCATATCAGATACTCTTTTTTTTTTTTTTTTCCTGTATTTTTTTAGGGAAGGGTCTACAGGGTGTTCAGGGGCTCACTACTAGATCAGACTCATAGTGATCCCCTGTTTACAGTCTCCTAAGAGCTAGGACTATTTGCTCACGCCACCATGCCCTGTCTTGAATCCCTAGCCCCTGTGGCTGCTTGCAGGCACTTTAATCTGCTGAGCTGTTTGGCCAGCCCCCCAAGATGCTCCTGCTAATATACCAGAGACTACTTTAGAGACTTCTTTGTACATAGATGCATCCGTACATATTTTATGCTGGGCATTTAAATGGCAGCATAATTTGTATATAAAATGTAAAATAAAGTACTTACATATTTTTGTGGCTTTATTCTTTTCCATTTATGTATTTGGTACAGGGTCTCACTACACAGCTTACACTCATAGTGATCCTCTTGTTTTCAGCCTCCCCAGTGCTGGGATTATAGGTGTGTGCCACCATGCCATACTTGGTGGCTGGCTCAGCACGCCCAGGGTTAGTGCAGCATGTGGAGCTGGGGATCAAACCCCAGTCCCTGCACTTGACTAAGCACTTTTTATGCCAATTAATCATAATTATCATCCTGCCTAGATTAAGAGCCTCATGAAGAGGGTGGTGGATCATGTAGGAGCTAGCTATATTTTATCAGTGGGTTAATTCACTGACATTTACAGCTGAATGTGCTTGTAGGCAGGGGTCCTACTGGAGGTAGATGGCTGGGTATGTGACTTTTCCAGGTACACCTCTCCCACTGCTCACCACTGCTCCTCTCCTCTGTGCTGCCATGAACTGAACTGTGCTATCCTTCTGTGCACTCCTGTAATCATGTTCTACCTTACTTTAGTCCACCACAATGGAAGCAACTGACCAATGGACTGAAACCTTTAAAGCCACGAAACAAATAATCTCTCCCTGTGAGTTGCAGATATTGGTCATTCTGTTCTAGAAACAGGAAGGCTAAGCAATGTACTTTCATTATGCACTTTTCTTAGCAAAGTAGATTATGAAACACTCCCATGTTAATAAAATTATCAGCAGGATAACCCTTACTAGTTGCTTTATAGATCAGGCAGTGCCACATTTATCAGACTTTTATATTATTTTCTCTTGCTATGATAAATAATAAAAATCAATTCACATTTGTGTTCATCTCTGATTATCTTCTTGTGATAAATAGCTGCAGTAAACATACAGTAAGGATTTACCCATAGTGCCTCACTCCTTCCAAGAAAGGATTTAAAGATTTACAATCCTACCCACAGTGGGGGCAATCTGGCTCCACACAAGTTCCTTCTTCCTCTTTCATCTCCCACTTTTTTGTCTCATGGGTTTGATCCCCAGCTCCACATGCTGCACTAACCCTGGGCGTGCTGAGCCAGCCACCAAGTATGGCATGGTGGCACACACCTATAATCCCAGCACTGGGGAGGCTGAAAACAAGAGGATCACTATGAGTGTAAGCTGTGTAGTGAGACCCTGTACCAAATACATAAATGGAAAAGAATAAAGCCACAAAAATATGGGTGCACTGTTTTTGTTGTTTCTGCCATGTGAACAAGTCAAGACAGCTAAGGAAAAAGTGGGCCACATCTAGTCTAGGTTATGACAAATATCCAGTGTCCAAAATAAATAAGAGCTATGAGAGACTTCTCTGAAACACCAGTGCAGTGTTTAAGAATAAAGCAGTTGGTGAGAGATGGTGGGTGGGTTTGTTCTCTCTTAGTCTCTTCTGAATTGAGAATGGGCCTGCAGTTCATCAATCAGCAAGTTGAGCCTGCACAGTGAATTACAGTAGGGAATGAATGAACCTATATGTAGCAGGGAGTCCTATCTTGAGCACAAATGCATGCACACAGACACCCCCTCTGCATCTTTGGCTGTGATGCTGGACACATGCTGGCAGGTAAAATGTCCATTTACAGCCCTGTGGAATTAAGAGGGAATGTTTCTTACTTCTCTTTTAAAGGGGACGGAAAAAGAAGAAAAACTAAACCAATTTGAGTTGGAGGCCTGCATATTTTTAATGCGTATTTTAGCTAGCTAAAAAAGGGACATTCTCTGCCCACTGGGGGCAGGAAAGGACAGCTGGCATTTTGAAGTTGGCAAATCCTTCCTGAAAGATCAATGTTGTCTCTGTATTGGGTAGACTGATCTGGTCCAAGGTTTATTTATTGAAATAGATAATGTAATATTCAGACGGTCAGCATGTGCACACATACACTGCGCTCCCTTAACCCTTTCATTCTGATAAACTTCCAGAATCTGAATACCTTATCCCTTTTATTAAAGAGGCAGCATTTCTAATCAGGGGTACAGAAAATTTCAGGCTATGTGGGCACTACAAATAGAGCAAGGGAGATAGGAAATCCATTTTCAAAAACTATAGATTCCCCACCTACTTCTGAAATAAAAAAAGAGTCCTTCCCCAGCCTTTGTACTATACCCCTCCCTAAATTTCTGCCTGCTTGTGACAACAAGAGAAAGGCTAGCTCTGATGGCTGTGAGGAGCAGCAGCACTGTAGTGGAGCTTCAGGGCTCCCACTGGGATGTGGAGACCTGCCCAGGACACCAAGGAGCTGGTAGAGGAAGCCATTCCCAGAGCGTTCCTTTGCCCATAGTCAGAGGTGGGAGGTGGCCTAAAAGAGGAACCTGAGGGAATTTCCACTGCTGAGTGCAGCTGTTGCTTTCTGGGCAGGGACAAGCTCAAGAAACAAGTTTCCTGAAGCCAACTCACACTGCAAACAGCTCCTGGCCGATGACGGACTGATGGAAGAGTTTTGCAACCACTGAGGAAAACTCCTGGTGGATTAGCATCAAGGCCTATAGATCTGTGTTCTTCTAGAATAGTGGCCCAAGTGAGGCAGCAATAACAGTAATTAGCCTTCACTGGAGGCTTCTTACCAGTCAGCCAGTGCGCATCTTGCTGTCATCATCTTGACCTCACCTCGCACCCAGCAGGTACGTCCTGCCACAGCAGACCACAATCATGGATTTAGCGTTATGGGAGATCACAGAAAACTTCACAGATTTCTTACTCTGGGCTATGCCAACTGACCTCCTGCTCCTTAGCTCCACGAATACTTGGCAAAACACTGTGTTTACATAACTTTTGAGAGGTTTCTGTGCCACTGAGAATGGTCCAGTTTCTCTTACAGTCCTTATCTAGTATAGGAGAGAATATAGTGGTGGCTCTTTTAAATTGCATGAGGCATAAGGAAAGTAAAATCTAAAACCAAAGCAGTCAATCTGTTGGTAATATGGTGGGTTTAGATGAAGTCAACAAAACCAGACAATCACAGGGTTCTTACCAACTGGTAGTACCAAATGCCCAGAGAATTTCTGCTACACAGGATCAGAAAGACTAGCTTGTTCAAAGACCACACCCTCAAAAAAAATCAGTTTTCTTGACATAAGTTATGGAAATGACTACACTGTGGCTGATATTTTGAGAACAAAGTGGCTAATGACAGAATGACTGACTACATTAGAATTGGCATAAGGGCTAAGGCTTTAGCTCAGTGGTAGAATGCTTGTCTAGCAAGCTGGAAGCCCTGGGTTTGGTCTTCAGCATCCAAATAGTTTTGGGGGGGGGGGCATAGCCAGCCTACTATATACATAATTATCTTTATATGTAGAAAATTTCAGACACCTGGCTACGAGTATATAAAACTCAACTGCTACAAGAATAATCTCTTCCATTTTTTTGGATAAAGAAGTTCTTAGCCTATTAATAATTTACATTTTATTATTTGCTTGTTTTTAATAAAATGGATTTACTTAACAAATACTACTAAGGTATCAGAGGCAGCCACCGCCCTAGGTGCAAGGAATCCAGTAACAGCAGATAGGACGGGCCTTGGTTTTATGGAGCTTACAGCATCATCAGAGAGAGAGAGAGAGAGACAGAGACAGAGACAGAGACAGAGACAGAGAGAGAGAGAGAGAGAGAGAGAGAGAGAGAGAGAGAGAGAGAGAGAGCATGTAAGTGGTAAATTACCAGCCAAGAACATTTCAGAGGGAAACTACTCCAAAATACATAGAAAAGCTGATAGGCAGGCAGACGGCAGTGGTGAGGGTCACACAGGGCAAGGCTGGCTGCCGCTTATGAGGGTCGGGGGGAACTTCTGGAGATAGCTAAGGCTGCGAACCTTGGTTTGTGCAGGTAACAGGAGCAGCACAAGAGCATAATGAACAAGAGAGGCCACTGTAGCGGTTCAACAAGGTAAGCACAGCCAAGTAGGTAGGCCAGGAGAAGACTTTAGACTTTATTTCATGTGCCACTGGAAGGCACTAGGGAGTTCTAAAAATTTCCTGAAGCTCAAGCATTGTGAACATCTGAGGTCTTTACAGATTTAATTGGAAAAAAAAAAAAAAAAAAAAAAAGCAAAGCAAAACAAAACCAAACCACTTACAATCACAAATATACTCACATGCCCTAAGTGGGGTGTGGAGTGGGAGGGAGAGGGAGTTCATCTTTTTATAAAATGGATTGTCCAGAATTTTTTCCATTATAAAGAATAATTCCTTTACTCATTTATGTTATTTATATTATAAAAAGTTTATGTTATTAAAAAAATTCTGTATTCCAGGCACTGTGCTTGGTACTGAGAAGATAAAATTGAGAAGACATCTGAGACAAATAAGCAGCCCATGACAACACACTGCAATAAATTCTCAACTTGAGACTAAAAGCTCCCCAAGTGTACAAGTGGTCCATCCAGGCTGGGCAAGGGAGGAAGTGGGTGAGGAGGGAACCAGGAAAAGCTTTCTGGAAGATGTGATCTTTAGTAACACAGTGTTCCCAAGAGGTGAGAGGAAACAGGGCTAGCAGGAGGAAGTGAAACATGGTCAGTAGGGCCAACATAGTGTTTAAACAAAGCTTGCAGTGTCAAGCAGGGGTGGGCCACCCAAGCCTTTTCAATTCATAAAAGGATCCTCAAGACTACAAGATTACTGGGGACCATCATCCCACCCTTTATGCAGGAGGAGTGATGTGCTTATGTTGGTATTTTAGGTCAACCCTTTAGGCTGCCATATTGAGAATAAGTAACAGAGCTAGGCACCATCAGAAAGACCAAGCACACAAGGCTTGGGCAAGAGTGATGGCAGTGAGAAGTCAAATAGGCAGAACCAACAAGTTTTGAGTAATGACACTAAGTTGATGATGAGTAAAGGAGACTGGCTAGGTTTCTGTGTGCCAGATGGAGAGTGTTGGAATTCACAGAAACAGGAAGCACAGGGTGAGGAGCAGGTGTGGGTGCAGAGAAGGAAGAGGAAGCATTCATATACAACTGGTGTGGAGGCTCAGCAGCCAGTTGGATATGTGGGTCTAGACATGGAGGATGTAGATGCTAGCTGGCACACTGTTGTTAAGTGAAATACAGAAAGGGTGAGGTTAATCTAGGAGTTAAGAAGAGGTTGGAAAACCAGATTTCAAGAAATAGCTTTAGTCAGGGCGGGGGAGGGGGAGAGTCTTCAAAGGAGGCAGAGATAGGAAGAAAACGGAGAGTGTGGTGCCACCAAAGACAAGCTAAGTGGGGGCTCAGGGGGTGCAAACAAGGTCTACTCTTGCCAGAAATAAAGGAAAGCACTGACAGAGTGCGTAAGGGTCCATAGGGAGGTCATGGTGATCTTGGTAGGGGGACTGTCAGGAAGTAGATGGGGATAATTCAGCTGAGTGAGGAGTACAGGGAAAGGAGAGATGACTGTATTTATTCTCCAGAGCAGGGGCCAAAAAACCTCAGCTTAGGACTTTCCTCATAATAATAAGTCAGAGGTGGATCTATCAAACACTGGAAATAACTTCAGGTTTTTAAAAAATGGAAAATAGAGTGCTGTTTTGGAGCAAAAGGACTCAGGCAAGAAAAAGCCCAAGAAACTTTGCACTTTCTCCTTCCAAATGCCTTCTGGCATAGCCACACAATGAACCAGAGTTAAATGCTCACTCCCTGGAGCCAAGACTCAAGGGGTACCAGGCTCCAAACATACCCTACTGCCTGCCTGTCAGAGACGTAAAGGCAGCACTCAGGAGTGACAACCATAGCTAGAGCTAGCAGACCAGAATGCCATAGTTATGAAAAGGGACACATCACAGCTAGTCATGGTCTGAGCCAAGAAGCTGACAAGGAACCATTCAGTTCATTTCTCACCACATTTCTTGCTGATTTACCCAACAACTGCATCCAGTGTATGTCAACTTGAGCCTGGGAAGGCCAGTAGGTGCTAAGGAGGAATAAGAACCAGTCCTAGCCCTAAGCAACATGAAGTCCAGTAGGCAAATCAGATCATTTCATCTAAACAGATGATAATGTTGTCTTTCTTTAAGTGGCTGGATTAGCAGGCTGGAATCCTACAATGGTTTGTAGGTCTGATGTACCTGATAAGCTATGGGATTCCATAGTTTCTCATTCTGACAAACGAAGTCACTAACAGCCTCTCTTCTGGGGGTAATTTTGAGTAAATGGGAAAACCTCAGCTCTGTCAAGGGAGCCCCAATGAATGACAACAGCTGCTGTTAAGTACACTGAAAGAAATAAGAACTGTGCTGAAGAGAACACCTAATCCAGCCATGAGAAGTGGTGAGGGACTGTTTCCTGGAGGAGCCCTCAGTGGACATGAAGAGAAACAGACCACACGGCAAGTGCAGGTAGGACAGGAAACTCCAGGCAGAGGACCCTGCTATGTTTCACATTTTCATGCTCATAGCATGAACATGCTGTTTTTCTGGGTGCTGATTTACCAGAAAGAACACTGGACTTGGAATCTCTAAGTCTAGTTCCAATACAAGTTTCCAGGTTAAGACTGTCTCATAGATGTGAAAAGGCCACTTAAATCCTCTCAGGCTCAGGGTTCTCATTTGCAAACTAGCAGACAGCCTTTGTGCACTCCTCATTAGTTCAATCCCTACTTACCACACACCTATAAACAGCACTGGACAGTGCTAATGAAATAATAGTGAATAAGGAACTGGCTGGGGCTGGACATATATTGCGGTATAGGAATCAAGAGAACAAAATGGGCAATTATAAAAACACAAAATGCCAAGCACTATGGAAAGTGAACACTCTGAAGAGAGCGGCTCTAGAAAAGAAGAGCACTGTGTATCTTGTAGTGCTATTATTATTCTTGACAATAACACTACTCAGGTGCTAAATCTCCCAGAAAAACTTTCCAACTTCTAGTTGGCTGATGGTAACCTCATATCCAAAGAAGCTATGGGTCAATGTGTATACATATGTGCTTTGGAGCTGGCACGTGCACCAGGTGCTCTGATACCCAACCAGTACCAGAAAGAGCGACTTGGCATTTCATGAAGCCTGTTCGTATTAGGAAACATTTTGGCTGGTGAGCTTATGTATAGGTAATGAATCCAAACCATACAGGCTGGTGGTGTGGTCTGATGAACTCACTCCCCACTCAAAAAACACTGCATAGCAAAAGTTAGCCAAGTACTCTTCGCAGAGGCCAAATGAAGAGGGACTTGGGATAAAGTAGATCAGCTCAATGAAAAAACCCCTGGGAGACCAGTATGCTAAGATGTTCTGATTAATACCACACTGTATAAGTGGGATCATATAATTTATCCCCAAACTAGGATGGTCCCCAGATATCATATAAATGTCAAATGATTTGCTCAAAGTAATGGCAGATAAGGGCCAGAGCTAAAGCATACCAATACTGCAGCCTAATTAGTTGTCACTCAAAATCTTTGCCTCCCATGGAACTTGTTAATTCTTTTGATGGCTTCTCTAATATGTAATTTTCTCTGGATTCTGAGATTATGAGATGAAAATTGTGTAAGGGTAATAATCAGATACCTGAGCTTTTTATGGTGGAACTTTCATTGTAATTCTGAAATTTAAGTTTCACTGCCAAATCTAGATTTCTAATAGCAAGCTGCTTATTTTTATGTTAAGCCTTTATCTAAAAGAATTTTCTCTCTGGGCTCCAAATTGAACAACTGTCTTTCCAAGGCTTTTTAACATTAACATTTAAAAGCTTTTCTAAGCTACCCTAGGGCTAAGCTAAATTAATTTCTCATTTTTAGGCTGGCTCTTTATAGACTGTGGTGAAAGGACTTCTACTTTAATGCCTCTGAACACAGAAATGATATTCCTGGTAAGATAAATTGGAAGAGGGACACAAAAAGCTTTTGGAAACGCCCACATTATGGGGTTTGGGAGTCACTACGATACCTAAAAGGCCTCCTGCCAAGCCTGGAGGTAATTTTCCAAGTGAAACTTACTTTCAAAGTAACGTCCTGTTGTAGTAATTGCTTGCATCTAAGGAATACTGTTCTGGTCATAAATGTGAAGCTAGGATTTCCCGGTGCATCTCTTACCCATGGTCCACTGAGCAGCAGATGTCTCTCCGTGCAGGTAATGTGATTTCCATTTTTCTTAAGGGATAGATAGCATTTGCCCAAACTTTAGCTCAGAGAAAAAAGACTGCATCTCATAAAACATAATTCTATTGGATTGTCACATGGCATTTCAGATGAGGAACTTACAAGAGGCAATGAATATTGGTTAAAAAAAAATTCTTAAGCCAGCTTTCTCTCAAACTTAGAACAAGAATGCTAAAGAAACACAAGCACCTTTTCTTGTAAAAATATAAAGCAAATGAAAAACAGTCCCCTGTGCTACAATCAGTAGCACACAACAGTACAGAACTTGTAGACCAGGTATTTAATTTTATACCAACAGAGTTGGGCTGTTTGTTAGTAGTATTTCGGTATAGGTTATTTTTCATAAGAAGAAATATTTCATTTTTCAGCTTTTCCCTCTAAGCACTAAACATTTTGTGAAAACAAAACAAAAACTAAACTCTAATAAAACACTCTTCAATCAATCTTACATACTTGTAAAAGAAAAAAATGTGCTAGAATAGGGCAGGTATCTTTTAATTGCAACAAGATCACATCAAACACATTTTCGCTTATGTCACCGAAGTCCCACAATCCTAAATCTGCAGGTGCCACTAAGCATTATGCTTATGTTTCTTCCTATGGGATGCCTTTCAAGTTTTTAAAAATCCTTCAAATGTTTTCTAAATTTTTCCAGCTGCACTCATGACCCTACATACCTTAAGTTTAGGCAGTCTTAATAATATTACACTTAATCATTTGGGAAACACAAAAAGTGAGAGTTAGCCCTTCAGTCACCTAAACAGTCTGAAACAGGAGACACAAATTTTGAGTTCCTTTCCTGAATGAGTGGAACGTCTTCCAAAAAGCTGGAGCAATGGACATATTCTGAGCACATGGGTTCTCTTTGCCATCCCTCCTTTAAACGCAGCTAAGCCACAGGTTTGTGCATAAGCTTGCTTATCTCTGATAATGGACCTGGCCACATATCAAAGGACCTGCCTCTGTGCACTTATCAGTCCCTGGCAGGTCTGAGGCTTATACTTCAACTCAAGGCTTTACTGCTCACTTTTTTAGAAACTCAGATGTAGTACGCCAGCAAGTGTTCAGAGGAAGGCTCCAATTACTTACTATCGCAGGTAATCCTATATTGCTACAGGGCTGTCTGGTTATAAGCCACAGATTTAAAGTTCTCTTATGATGGATAATTCACTGCCACGGAACAGAAGTATACTCACCCACCTTTTTAGCGGGGTGAAGAGTTTTCTTTTTAATTTTTTACATTAGTGTATTATTTTGAGTGGTTATTATATCAGTTGACAAAATTTCCAAACAGTATAAATTGGAAGAATAGGAAAATAAGCATCCATTCTCACTGACCGCATCTCCAGAACTTATCATCATTGTGAGTTATGTTTTCCTCTAGAGATATTACAAAAACGCGCGAACCTATAGGTAAGATTTCACAGCCTTTCCTCTTTAAAAAAACAAAAGATTATAAAGTATTTACATTGCTCTGAATACTGTTTATCTCCTCCAACCATGATTATTGGAGACTTCTTGCTCAGGACATGAGAAGTTGTGCCCTGGTTCTTTTGACTTTATCACTTCCCATAGCAGGGATGTACAGCAATCTATTCAAACAGGACCTGACCAATAGGTCTGCAGATTATTTCCTATCTTTTGCTTTTGCATGGGACAGCATTTCAGAGCTCGATAAACAGAAGATGCAGTGATATCTTGCTTTCTGCTCTTCCTTTTAAAAATTACTGATGTTTAAACCAAATATCCGCAGGGACTGTGGTTTGATCCTTGGCACCACATGCTTTGCCAACCCTACCCCCAGGGTAGGCTGAGCTGGCCATAATAAAACAAACAAACAAACAAAAATAGGAGGCTCATTATGAGTCCAGGCTATGTAGTGAGACCCTATACTAAATACGTTGAAAAATAAATAAAATTAATTTTTTTTCATGATTTAATATTTTTATTGTTTAAATTTAACAATGGTTATATTATATATTTTCATCATCAGATCAGTTTAGATTAATAGATATAGGTATATAAGATTGATCAAACAATTAAACATTAACACTTTCAATAAACATTACTTTTTTATTTTCTTTTCCCCTTTCTTTTTTTAAAAGTTGACACACTGAATATTGTCCTCAAAATAGTTCTACAGAGCAGTGTGTGGGCATGACCCACCTCCCTATTGATGTTGTTAAGATGAAAAAAAAGAAAAAAAAAAAATTCTTCTCTTTGGACTAATTAAAATTAAATTTAAAAAACAAACAAACAAGAAAATAAACCAAACATAGTGGTGCAGTCCTATGATCCCAGC
Organism: Myocastor coypus; assembly: GCA_004027025.1. NCBI lineage: Eukaryota > Metazoa > Chordata > Mammalia > Rodentia > Myocastoridae > Myocastor > Myocastor coypus. The sequence continues at coordinate 6,636 of PVJA010034016.1, read as the reverse complement.
ACTGTGGGGGCCCAGCTTTAGTGACTGAGACTAGATTTCAAATTTCAACATTCAAAACTAGTTTAGAATATAGCTTAGTGGCAATCACTATCCTGAACTTAATCCCCAATACTGGCAGTGGGGTCGGGTAAGGGATTGGGGGTGAGGGTGGGGAACCCAGACATCTAAGTAATGGGGAAGCAATGGATGGTAGCCTCCTGCTGTTGCCCATAGAAAGACAATGCTTCCCTTTCTCTCTAAAGCAGAGGAGCTCTCAGTGCTGCTCTCATGCAGCAGCTGAATCCTGGAAAGATCAACTTCTCAGGATTACCAGCACCAGATTCATTAAGTTGGAAAGACAAGCCCTGGTGTCCAAGCAGCTTTCACCAAAATTCTCCCAAAAGAAGTCAACCTGTTAGGGTCAAGAAGCCACTGGTGGAGTCCAGCTCTAGGTCATCCCTCCCTTCCACTTCAGCACTGATTTTCTTGGGGTTCAGGCTAAGAACAAAAGAAATCCCCTTGTGAGGTTGCAAAAAGTCTGTGTTGATGGACTGCCCAGCCTCTTGGCAAGCTATTTAACTTTTTGCTTTCCTTTCTGTCTGTAAAACAGGAAAAAGGATATCTACCTTAAAGAGTGACTATGAGAATTGAGTATAATAGTGTGTACATAAGTTCGTAAGCAAAGTGCTTGAAGTACTGGCTCAAGAAAATGTTAACTGTCACTAATAAAACAACAAGTCACTTTTTTCTGTAGGGTGGGAAAGAAGCACCAGAGTTCCACCTCCAAACAGACCTCTCACACATGGTGTTCTACAATGATGCTCCAATTTCTGATTCTGCTCCCTCTGTGCCCATGCATCCTATACACCCTGCAGAATGACCTAATACTTGTGTGTATGATATTATAGCACCTTGTTAGTGCTTGTGCATGTCCTCTTGCCTACAACATGTCCCATCTTCACACAAAGACTTTTTTACTCACTTCCTGAGAGGCAGCACAGAGGGTGAGGTTCACTGTCGCTCCTCGGGGTATCCTTGCCTATCTCTGGATAGCCCACTTCCTGTAATCCCTGCCACTTTCCCCAGTAAGGTCTTCACAGGCACTGAACACTAAATAACCAGCATGGTGCTGGCTCCCTGCTGACACCTGGAAAACTCAAGAGAATCCCATGGAAACATGGATTCTAGGCAGCTTAATTTTCTCCATAAAACACAGATTATGCCTCTGGCTTCTTATTCCAATCAATAACACAGATATCTGCACTAGGTCCCTCTATTCCTTTAAAGCTCAACTTAGAACCACTGGTGGTATAGTTTCTGTTAGAAGCATAGATAGGACAATCAGGGAGTGACTTGCTCTGTGGGGAATCTCACTTTCACTGCATCATCCTGCAGCCTGGTCAATCACTAGAAAGCACAGTAAAAAGTACCTTTCAAAACTTGAGCTTAATGTTACATTCTACATTTAATCAGAACTAGCAGGAGAAATAGCTGTATAAATACAATCTCACATATTTTTTGCATTAAATTTCTATTGAAAACATCTACTGTGTTGTTCGTACTCACTATTAGAGGTCTTCAAATGACATATTAATAACTTTTAATTCAAAATGAACTGGCATGCTTTCTTTTAAGATACCTAAACTATGCAACCCATAAGTTTTTCCCTTCTCTGTCATGAATACTAGATGGTTCAAGATACTTTTATGACGAATTACTCTCTTCTTCTCAGCTTTTGTTAGTCTGTTATTATTTACTCTAACTTAATTCACTGTGTATTTTAGAAGACTGAGAAGGCTCACATTCCTGGATTCTGTTTGGTTATCAATCATGCCCAAAGGACAGTTGACACCAGATATCTGGCACATGTCACCAAACTGTGCTCTAAACACACACATGCACACATACCAAACTTGTCAGCACACAAAGGCTTAAAATAACAAACAAATGCCTGTACTTAGTAAAGGTTTGTAAGTCTTGCAAATGCTGCCCCAGTTTTAGTTGGCAAGAGGAGATGAGTGTGTACATGATGATTGCCAACACAGATTGGGAGATGGATATGATTCCTGGGCTGTGAAGCCATCATTTAATAAGTACACTGAAACCAGTCCAGCCCTAAGGGGGAAAATTATACCTGGATTCCAAGAAATAAAAGGAAGGAAATGGAAAAAATTCAGAGGAAGCTCAACTCCCAAATCACAGACATAAAAATGAATTGGAAATGCAATTAGTAGTCCCTGAGATTGTGGCTGTGCCAGAGAGAAACACTGGGCTTGCAAACACCCTGCTGCCTGCCGCCTCTGCAACGTGGAGGGAAGTTAGTGACAACCAGATGGTCACCTTTTGAGAGAAAGTTATTACTTTAGTATTTTTTTTAAATGACAGAAATGGGCAAATATAAAGAAATTGCCTGAGTATGAAAAACGCAGCTTACCTGGAACTGGAAGCTGAGGGACTGACTCAGGAGATATTAGCACCTCTGCCAACACACTTAGAATATAAAGAGTAGCCTCTGTGAAGGTTAAAGGTTGGGAAAAATGAGGCATGCTATAAAGCTGTGTTCCTTTCCCCTCCCTTCCTTGGAAAGAATAAAATGACAGCTGGCTCTTTTCCTAGAATGGACTGTGTCAGGATCCTTTCTATGTACCTGTCAGGTCACAATATCTGGAGGATGGCTCATACCTGGGGCCAAAGCCATGACAAGAAATGTCAGACTAGTTCTTAAGACCACAGGACACCTGTTGGCCAGGGGCTCTAGGGGCCTCAGTCCAGATTGTGGTTTTGCTGCCTCCTGCTTTGTGATGTTCAGGAAGCCACTTTATCTTCTCAAAACCTAGTTTCCTCATCTCCAAAGTGGAGGTATTGTTACTATAAGAAAAATTAGATAATATATATAAAAGTTTTAAACTACTACAGGGCAATAGTAGACAATCAGTAAACATTCACATCTCTCTCTAGTCTCTTTGTCTATATAGCCAAGTTCAGTGGATGGCATGACTCAACCATGGTATATGGAAGCAGCTAAACATACTGGCTAGGCATGGTGGCATAATGGACTGGGACCACTCAAACTGCCTAGGTTCAAATCTCAGCCTCTACCCTCAGACATATTAAGTATCCTCTTGTTGACTATTTTCTTATGTGTAAAATAGGGATTGTGAGGCCTGAAAAATAGCTCAGTAGAGTAAGTGCTTGCCTGGCAAGCACAGGGTCCTGAGTTCAATCCCTGGTACTGCAAACAGACAGACAGACAGACAGACAGACAGACAGACAGACAGAAGAAAAGAAAAGAAAAGAGATCATAACATTTCCTCATGGGCATGATGATTAAATAAAAGTAAGTACTTATAAAAGGCCTGGCACATTAGTGCTTAATTAATGTGAATTTATTACTGCCACCATTCTATCTGAAGAGATTTCATTTCAGCCTTTGAGAGCAAAATTTGTTCTCAGAGGCATAAATCAGGACCCGGAGGATCCAACTAAGGTGGAATTTTCCAGCAGCTCAATGTCATCTTGGCAGAAGAATTAGTTTCTGTTTGCACTCAATGGTCTTAGACAATGTCACCACAAGTTGGAGACTTCTGCATAGCTCCTAAGCTGGCTTTGGCTGTCCTACTATTGCCAACAGACCACCAGAAAATGCTACCAACCAGCTGTATGCACTCAGGAGCAGTCTGATCCACTGAGTCAGAAGACCTAGAGCTGCTGCATGTGCTTGGCTCTTGCGGAAGAGCAGGGGCCAGTCCTCTTCAGTTTTCTTATCCCTGGTTCTTGCTATTCTAAGGTAATGAGAATGACTCCTTCCATATTGTCATTAAACTACTGAAAGCTAACCTTAGCTATGATATCTGCCATATGCTCTTTAATGATCTATAGAGAGTGTGATGATGGGAGCCTTTCCTTCAAAAAATTGTTTTCTTAAATGATTAAACTCAGAGGCTGGAGAGATAGCTCAGTATAAGAGGATGACATGGTCTTTATTTTCAAAAAGTATAACAAGGTATTATTCTTGAAGGAATCAGTAAACTGAGGAAAAACAAATTATGTAACAACCAGTGGGACTCAAAAAAGGGCCATTTTCAAAGAACATATAAGGAAGTCCTGGGGAATGGGAAGGAGGCAGGAAAAACCTTTGCCCTCAAGTATAAAGTCACTGAATCCTTCACTGAGTGCATATAAGAAAAAACTACTGCAGTAGACACTAGTGCTCTGGGGCTCTCTCCTCTGAGGACACTCTTGCTCCATTCTCACATTCTCACAGTCCATGTGCTTTGCATGTCAATCTCCCTCTTCCTATCTTAGTAAGTGATGAACAGGCAGTTCAGGCTTGACTCTGTAGAACAGCACATGCTCCTGGCTAGAGACTGGTTAAGGGTGGGGTGAAGCCACAAGGACTCAGGCCCAGATAGTTGTCCAAACTATTGGAATGAGAGGCTCTATTTTGCTGGGCTTAGACTTCTATGGAAATAAGTCCAGCTGGTAGAGCTCATCTAGGGTGGGGATGTGGAGGGGAATTGCCTAAGCAGAGAATAAACCTAGAGGAAAGCTAAACCAAGAGATGACAAGACCTCAGTCTCAATGGCAACATCTGAGTTCCTAGAAGCAACCATGCTGAACACCAGCATTCCTACACTTGTGAATCACTATGCTCCACTTTGGTCTAAGTTAGTAGAAACTATTTTTCTGTTACTTGCAACTAAGAATCCTGATTGGTAAATTTGGCCAGGTTAACATATAAGATCCTGAACATAATAACTGTCTACTTTTAAAAGATATCACTTATGCTAATGCTTATTTTCTAGAAAAACACGAGGACAGGAACAGCCGGCCTTGTTGGGGCCCGGAGAGGCCCTGGACTGAAAGAATGCAAACATTATCAAACTAAGGGCTCTGGCAGTAACTTTAGGTGCTTTGTGACTGTGTGCCAGCCTATAGGCAAGTGTTTGGAGTGTGGTCTCCACAATTCATTTATAGTCTGAGAAAGGAAGAGAGTGGATGTCACTAATCCAAATGAAAATGAACAAGGATACTCGCACAGGTTTAACACAGTAATCAAAGGCTGAATATACAATTCTAAGCAGTAAAAACAAGGAGGCCTTCTCTGTAAGGTTATGTGATCCCTATGTATTCTCTTTCCTTTTCAACCGCACTGTGAGCCTGTCCTATCCCAACAGTCTCTGAGCTACTCTACCCTCTTGGGACTCAGGGCTAGCTAGTACCTTACCCCAGTGCCAAGGAAAACTGGTCTTGTGGAAGGACAAAGATGCCAAAATTTATCTGATTTGGTGTAGTAATGTAAAAAAGAGGGATAGAGCTTGTTTTCAAATCTCTATGCTGTTTTTTCTTTCTTCTTTTTTTTTTTTTTTTTTTTTTTTTTTTTTTTTTTTTTTTTTTTTTTTTTTTTTTTTTTTTTTTTTTTTTACATTATAAGCTTTAAAGCAAAGACAATGAAGCAGAATGCTGTAGGACCTTGTGTGACACTCGGAAATGTTAACAGGCCCTTTATGGAAGAAAATGTGGGCTAAAAAAATAATAAAGAAGTTCCAGATGGTGAGGCCTATTTGACTGTGAAGCAAACTGTGATGAAAATAGGGAACGTCTCAGGCAAGTCAATTACACAGGATAAATTGGTAGAAGATGTTCCACAGGGAGCCAGCTAGCATGAGATTCTGGAATGGGAAGACATTACCAGGCTTCCCCAGCCTTACTGCCTAAGGAAGTAAAAATCATATTGACACAAGAAACAAAACAACTAATATTATAGATGAGAAGCATATGCTCAAAGTTAATCATGAACAGCTCCCTGCGCATGCTCTCTATGCTACTGTCTCTGAGTCTTTTGTCATTTTTCTCTTCTATCTAAAGCAACTTATCTCTCAAAATGTGAGGTCAAATGCCAATGAGATCATAAATCTTTCCTTGATCATCCATGTCAAAGTCACCTCCTCTGATTGGGATATCTCGCACCAGGTACCTTGCAGCATCTAAGCCTTTCAACCTTCTCTTACTGTTATATTTCTATTATCTGTGTTTATTAAGGGCTCTATTCCAGTTAACTCATCCTTACAATGTAAATCTACTTCAGAGATATTGTGGCACTGGTTCAATATCACTTCAATAAAGCAAAATACCACTGTAAAACAAGGCCTATGAATTTACTGGTTTGCCAGTGCACATAATGTCATGTTTACACTATAACATAGTTCATTAAGTGTGCAAGAGTATGATCTATAAAAACAGCTTAGATGCCTTAATGAATGCTTTATGGCTAAAAAACGCTAATAATCATTTGAGTTGCTAGAAAGATAGAGTTGACAGACTTGTGCAAGGCAGGATTGCCATAAACTTTCAACTTGTAAAAGCAGCACTATCTGCAAATCTCACTCAGTGTAGCACGACAACATGAAGCATGGCTGTAATTTGTTTATGGATGGATTGAAGATGTTCAGTGAAAGCTGTGGAGTGATTGAGAGATGGGCTGGAGGTGCTGCTCAGGGGCAACAGAGCTCTTACCTAGTATGTGTTTCCTGCCTTTGATCCTTGGGACCAAGTGGCAGGTATTCAAGATAATATGGACAATTTGATCACAGGAGACTGAAACTCCTTCAAGTGCAGGAAGGGGAGGGGAAGGGAGGGGAGGGGAAGGGAGGGGAG
>PVJA010034015.1:0-22881 GCA_004027025.1 Myocastor coypus | reverse complement strand
TTTGGCCAGAAAGGAAACACCAGGAGAGCTGTGGACTGCAAAGATGGAGCTGAGAGGATCTCCATTGCTGGGAAGGAACCAGCGAATCGAAAAGATGGCCTGAGGGCATCACAAGAGGTGGCAGCTGTCTGTGCTTTGCAGCCCCAGAATTGCAAAGGAGAGAGGCTTTGCCTTGAGAAGAAGGCCACAGAGACCCAAGGACCAGAATGGCGGCAGCAGCCAAACCAGGTTCCAAAATGGCGTCGGCATGGAGAATTTGTTCCTAGGAATCAAGATCAGAGTGTTCATCAATCCAGGCACTCCACCCCTACAAGCAAGAGAGAAGGTAGCCTGGCTACTGCTCCAGCTGGCAGCAGACCCTGGGAGGCCAGGCAATGTGCTTCTGAGAGGGCAGTGTGTGAAGCAGAGAGTGAGAAGCCAATTCAGTGGAAACGCCAGAAGTTTGGAAAAGCCGAGAACGTGGATCATGCTAAGAGAGAGCAAAGCCAGCCTAAGAGAGAAGCCATTGGAATTATCACCAAGAGTGCTGTAGGAGCAGAGTTGCATGATGCTCACAACTCAGTGCAGACTGACTTGGATTCTCCAGTTGGAACTATGGGATTTAATGTTTACCCTGCTGGATTTTGGACATGTGTTGGTCCCAATGTTTTGTATTACCCTGTTGTTTGCAACTTTTGGAATTGTAATGTTTATCTTATGCTTTTGAATGTTGGATATGTTTGACTCTTCTATTGTACAGGGGCTCACAGATGAAAATTTGCCTTGGATCTTCGAGGAAACTTGCGATTTGGACTTTTCAGCAATGCTGAAACTATTGGAACTTTGGCAACTCTTCCAGATGGACTACAATGTCTTTTGTAAAAAGGGATATGTATGAGACTTTGAGGGTCCAGGGGCAGAATGTTATGGTTTATGTCTAGTTGTCCCCCCAAAGCCCCAAGCCCCCAAAGTCATTGGGCGGGGACTTCTAGAGTTAGAGACTTGATCCATGATCCCTAGGATTAGAGGTTTTAGTACTGATGGGATTATGGGTGGAAGTACTTCTGGGATTATGGGTGTAGTCTAGGGCGGGAGCTAAGGCGGAGAGCCTGAATATAATATAAAGAGAGACAGAGAGTCAGACTGGAACTTTAGCTGTTGCTGTTGCTCTGCTGCTGTGTTGGTTGGCTGCCTCTGCCACCATTTTGTTGCTGTTCTGCCGCCGTGAACTGGATGCTCTCAGCCCTGCTCCGCTGAGCCTTGGGCCAGCCAAATATGGACTGAAACCTCTACGAACTGTGAGCTAAATAAACCTTTCCTTCCTTCATTTTGAGTGTTGGGTATTTGTCCCAGCAACGAGCAAAAAGTAACTAATACAGCAGGCTTGATCTTGGTCACATCCCTGACTCCCCTTTCACAAGTTCATGGCCAGGTTGGGGGAGTGCCTTTGTTGGCAGTTAGCCAAGGCCTCTGGACCAAGGGCTGGGGTGTGGTGCCCTTGTCTCACTACAGCCAATGTCACTTGCCTGCTTGTGCAGCCAGTCGCAGAGTAGGGGGCTGCTTGCTTTATGCACTTGCTGGATTGAAGTCTGGGTTCCAGCTGCCACTCCTCGTCTGAGTTCCCCTGAACCTGTCCAACTACTGGATGTGTAGTGCAACAGAATTTCGTTTCCCTTACTCCATACCTGGAAATTGACACTGAAGCAACCCTGGGGCTCTCCTGCTGCTGGGAGTTCAGTCCAAGCACTTTGAGATAAGATGGAGGTTCCAGCCTCTAGGTGCAACTCTGTGTGACTGAGTATGGGGCACCGTCTCCTTGGATCACTCACTGATCAATGACTGCAGGGTGGGCTGCTTGGAAAGTGCCTTGGCTTCTCCCTGCTACCTGTGGCTACACATGACTTTCCAGGTCCAGGTCAGGTCTCAGTGTCCTAGTCTCCTGTGTGATTCTGATGGAACAGCATGACTGACGTTGGTGAAAGCCATGGTAGAGGCAAAGCCCACTGATATCTTTTCAATCCACCTTTAATAAAATATAACCCGTATCCAAAAAAGAGAAAGGAATAAGTGAGACGAACATAGTGAAGAAAAATATTTTATTTGAACAAATATCCATGATGTTTAAAGAAGAGAAGATTTGTGGGTCAGATAATAAAATATCACTTGTACAATGGGTGAGTAACTCTGGACACCTAAGGTAGAAATGAGAATTGCAGATTATAAAACTGGATTATTCATGGAATTCATATTAAATATCACTTCAGCTGTTAAATGTCACAGATATAACAATGGTGGATAATGAGATGATAGGTTTACTTCATGATAACTACCTTTACTACTATCGATATGTTTCCTATAATTTCATATCTGATGCCATTATGTCATAAAATTTACTTTTTAAAACAAAATTTTGAAATGGCTTTTGCACTAAAATATTGCAGAATGAGAATTTTGTTCAGGGCCAAAGATAAGATTTAGCCTCATCTAATTAGAGTGAGCTAAGTAAATCTTGTGTAATTCAAAGCTGTGTATAGGCCGTGGTGGCACATGCCTGTAGTCTTAAAACTTAGGAGGCTGAGGCAGAAGGATCTGTGCAAGTTCGAGACCAGCCTCAGCTACAAAAAGTGAGCTCAAGGCCAGCGTGGGCTGCATAAGCAAGACCCTGTCTCAAAATGACAAAACAATCAAAAAACAAAACAAAACAAAAACCAAGGCTGTAACGAGTAAAGTCTGAGTTCTCTTTGCAGGTTATGTATAGATGGTGCTATTGTTGGCTTGGATCTTGAAGGAGAGGCAATTTGTATGAAGATGAGCAATATGTAGTCTGGACATGTTGGGAAGGTGTGATTTTACCTTCAGATGTGCAAAAACATGCATGTGAACCTGTTAGTCACTGGCTTCTTTAGATAGCTTTAGGACAGAACAATGATTTTTTTTTTTCCATGTGTGATGAAACACATTCTTTCCAGGTCTTATAGGATTTGTGGTTGTCTATAACTGGATAGCTGGAGAAATTAACCAGCGATTCCTAGGAAAAGATTTCATACAAAAGGCAAATAGTAAATATAAATAAAATATAGTCTTATGTCATTGAATGCAAACTCCTCTGTCATCATCCAGGAAGACTTTTATCCTCTAAGGCTATTCCTACACTTGGATCAGTTTAGCAACATTCTCCTTAACTATTGCTTTATAATTTAGAAATTCTCTAAATACATCCTACAGAGCCACTGGGCACAAGCTATGTAAAATAGCTCAATAATTTAAAAGTCACAGAGGTTCACAGATTCAGTTGGTTTGCTTTGCTATAAAGAAACTGATACTATTGACTTATTGATTTATCGATTTATTTATTTAGTAGAGGGTCTCACTATGCAGCTTGGACTCACAGTGATCCTGCGGTCTCAGCATCCCCAGACCTGGGATTACCACTCCCAGTTTGGAGGCCTGAATAGCATGTGGTACTGAAGATTCAGGCAGGTCCTTGCCCTTGCCAGACCAATGCTTAGACCTCTGAACTGTCTTCCAAGACCATACATTATGTATTGTTGCCAAGCAGAGTCATTGTCCAGTACTACTACCTTTTCTGTCTATCTCAAATTCTTCCATTTTCACCCCTTTTCCTTAATACTTCTTTTTCTCAAACATAGTCCTCAACCCTGTGTGCAATGTTTCTGCACCTTCTTAACTGCCCTCCATGTCGTCTTGTTTATCACTCTCTGATCTTCCACTATAGCTAATGTCATTCTCTCTCTCTTCTTCTCTCTCTTCCTCTCTTCCTTTCTTCTTCCTCTCTCTCTCTTCCTCCTTTCTTGCTCTCTCTCCTATCCCTTAGCATAAATGTATTTCTAAGACTTTGATAAGACAACCTCCTCCACTCTTCATATTAACCCTGTTTCTGCAACCTAATCAATTCCTAATGCCTCCAAGTTTTGTTGTAATCTTTGATAAGAAAGTGTATTATTCCCTTTAGACTAATTGAAGTAGTCCTCCCTTATTCTCTTAAGCACCAGGTACAGATTTCTTTCTTATTTTAAACATTCAAAAGACCATATAATCGCCAGCTCCTTGACATAGGATATAAGCCCCTTGAGGTCAATGTCCATGTCTTGTTCCTAATTTAGCTCTAATCTTCAGCCAAATGCCTGACACAAAATTCTCAGCACATTGGAGATGATACAGTATCACTCTACAACAATTTTCGGTTAGTTTTCTTGAATAAAGAAGACATAAGAGCGTCTATTTTAGATGATTCCTACTGCACAAAGCTGGGATTTATCCTGAAATAACCAAGAGTGTGTCTGATATATTAAGTTGATTGCTGTGTCTCCCTCAATCAGAAATTTCCCTGATCCAGCTCTTCAGAGACACTGACTCTGAAGCCTGCAGTGGTTTTCTCACTCACTCAGAAATTTTCCTTAACCAGCTCTCCAGAGATTCTCAGCCTGTCTTTAAGCCTTTCTTGCTCTTGCTTTTAGCTTGTTCCTCCTTAGCCTTCACCCCTGACTCACTCTGTTTTCCTTCTTGTTGAAATACCTGCATCTGTGAGAACTGAAACTCTGTTTTTCTAAACAGTGTTTTGTTTTCCAGTCAAAGTGCAAAGCATCATGAATTCCACACAGAAATCCCCTTAGGCCACATATATACAAAAGAATATAGAAAAAATGTTTTATGCAAATATATTTTATATTATTTATGCAATTTTTAGAGAGAGACATGCATGCCTTCAGGGTAGACACTTGCAGAAGGGACTGTACATGATCAGACATTGGGTTTTCCAGGCAGATCTAGCACCAAGCCTGCAACTGCCATTTCAACTTGCCTTAAAATTGCCTTTAAATATCTACAACACCATAGGTATTCGTCTTAGATAAATCAAGTGCCAAGCCAGCCACTGCAAAATTTTAAATGTCTTGAATTTTGTTTTTATTTTACTTTTAGTAATTAAACCATGATTTGATAAATATTTTCAAATGGAGTTAGGTAGGTGATTCACAGACAGGCTTAATAATGATGCCATTTAAAAGATGACAAGGGGCCTGGCAGGATGGCTCAGTGGTCTAAGGCGCCTGCTTGGGAAAGTTTGGGCAGCTTCAGGGACCGCGGTTCGATCCCCAGCACCACATGCTGCGCCAGCCCTGCCCTCAGGGCAGGCTGAGCCGGCCATAAAAATGAGTGAATAAACAAATAAAGGTTCTGAAACATGAAAAAAAAAATAAAAGATGACAAATAAGAAGCAATGCTGTTATTTTATACAGATAGACATTTTTTTTTTTCACCTAGGAAGTTTTGGTGTCCTCTTTATCTTCCCCCAGATGGCACTTGGGTAAGTGACATTCTAAGAAGCCAGCAGAAGACAGATAACAACATCTGATTATTGTAGGGTTAATCATTAGCAACACGGTTGTACTAGTGACATTGCTTTTAATGTCAGTTAAATGCCGATTTAATGACACTTCACATTTAAACCACAGTGCCGAGCCTTCGTGCAGCTCCAGCCCAGAGGACTGACCAGCTGTCCACCATTGCTGACCCTCTGCAGGCCTTCCCATCTATGTGTCAAGGATACAGGTAATTGCTAGTCCTGTTGGACACCCAAGCAGGGCACAAGGCCTATCTCACTCTACCTATGATGCCGATCTTAATAGGAAATGAATTTCCATTTTTCACACTACCAAATAGGAGATGCATCTGGGTATTAATATGGTTGGGGTTTTGTTTCATTAAACCTTGGCTGAATTCTCTACTTTGCATGTACAGCACTGTATTTTACCTTGCATTTTGAGAGCAACAGCGACATCACTGCCACCAACTACAGAACTGCAAGGTTATCTCTTCCACCCAACCATGCACTTGGGCTTTGGGAAATAAGGCTTTCAGACTTGAAAATTGTTCTGATTCCAAGAGTGAGTGTATTCAAACTGACCAAATGCTAATATTCAGCCACGATGAGACTGCCAGCTCCTGATAGTTTGCATGTGAAGAAACCAATTTGAACCAAGGTGCTGCTACTGAAATGTGCCTTTTACTAATACACTTTTTAAAATGTATGCTATTTTGTGCATTCAAATATCCTCAGGTGAAATAAAATAAATTTCAGGTCTTTTTTTCCTCACTGATGCACTAGCTACTTGCTTAGTTGCATTTTAGAGATGATCTTGATTGCAAATGTGTTTTGAAGATGTAATAACACCACCCTCCAGCTCTCACCACATAGGGCAGGAGTCTTCCGTGTTGCTGTGGAATCCTTGTGATGGTACAGATACACGGAGACAGTCTCCATCTTGGAAAACTTCGCAAACCAGTAGAAAAAAAGGTGGCAGAAAGAAAAGTATAGTCAAAGTGAAAATAAATATTATGCTTGTGATATTGCATTGGGTAATACGAAGATACAAAGATTAATGGCTTTTTCAATAGAGGGAAAACACATTCAAACATATGCAGAGAAAAGTGAATTATTTGGCTGATCCGAGGCTATTGAAGATTTTGGTTCCTGTAACTGTATTGTCAGTTTCCAAGATGTAAATTGTTAAATATACAGTGTACCACTGCCCAGAGAAGTCCGTGCTGGTAGGTGATGTGTGATAACGACTATAATGTCAAACTGAGGAATGTGAGAATTAAATATCTCAGTTAAGCTCCTTAACAGAGCACACAGGAACATCTGGCACCAGGCAACTGCAAACATCTTGAATGATTAATGAGTGATTATTATTGATGTGAGAGAATCAAATGTTTTTCAGCAAGAATATATATTAGCATGTATTTTAATAAAAGCATGGATATATATAGCGGGTAAGAGAAGGGGGAGGGGAGCAACAGTCCGGGGAGTTGGCCGTCAGATATTATTACTACAAGAGAGTGTCAAGAATCATACATCATTACAAGCCACATTTTTAAAAATTCTATTTTCATGACATGATAAGAAGAAGAAAACTATACTTGAGTGTACTGGTTTATCTTCAGTACATCCGCCTATGTTTTCTATCAGTTCTGGCTATTCAAGTGAGAATTTAATTAGATGTTCTTAGTTGAGTAAGTAATCTGATAAAGTGTGGTCGGCAGTGTCTAGAGACGGGAGGGGATCCTGCTTCGTGGATGGCTCTGACAATGTGAAGCTGAATCATATTTTATGCCATGTCCTACCCTTGAGTAGCGGTGGATCTGAGGCACTGGAACTGAATCAGAGTTGAATCAGGGTTCCAGGATTTCAGGTCAAGTATGTGTACAGCATCACCATTACTCCATGTAAAATATTTGAGAATTTATTTTTTCCTTTTTCCTACTTTCCATTTCCTAGCCTTGCCTTGGCAATCATCCAATGAGGTCACATTTGTTCTTTAAATGTTTCATATGCTTGAAGACTATGCAGTGGTTTAATCTTGTTTTCCTGTTTTTCTTAGGTATATGTTATCAAATGTGTGAGATCGCACTGTAATTATATCCCTTTCCTTCTTTGCTTCATTCAGCACCAATGTTTGTATAAATTCATGTAGTTTTATATCTAGTTTATTTATTTTAGTTGATCCTTAGTACTCATTATATATAAACAAAAATGTAATTTTGGTGTCCTAGGCTATTTACATAATTTCACTGAACATTTTCATATTTCTCCGCGGAAGGTTGTTGGTAGTTTACACTACATCAGAAGAGTGTAGAAGAGACTGAATTCCATCAACCTCGTACAAAGGAAGAATGTTAACACAAAACTGATAGGAAAATTTTATGCAAATTTATTTTGCACATATTATGTGCATTGTAATTGAAGAAAAATGACTCAGTGTAGCTCATATCAAGAAGTTTCATAAATATCTATTGAATAAATTGAACCATAGTGGACCTTTCATTCTGTCATTTATGACTTTGTGTCTTTGGACAAATTATTGAATCTCTCATCTGTAAAATGAATGTAACAATATACCTTTTACTGGAAAGTTAGATTAAATTAGATAATAACTGTAAGGTTTTATTTGGTGTTATGATACAGGTTGGTGATCAAGGCAAAGATATTAGAATAGCTTAGAGAATTAAAGCAAAACAACGTATTGTCTATCTGTTAAAGTGTCTCCAGCAGAGGGTCTTTCTTCTTAATATTTAAATGTTGTTGAATGCATTCATTATCAATACATTCATAGCTGGTGCTGCAAGTAAGCTTATATATTTGTTTGAAAAACAAAATGCAATCATATTTTTAAAAGTATAGTAATTACCAAATAATACTGCAGATATAATTATTAAAACATGACAACCTCATGTAAATATTTGTAAAAAGCTGGGAGGAACTCATGTTGGTGCTATTTGTTTCCAAGAGCCACCCTAGCACCATCCTCCTCTACCTCCCTGCCCAGGGAAGGCTGTTGGAGCTATTTGGAAAGTGCTATATAAAGCCAACACTTCTTTTAGACGGTATGATACAAAATCTTCTCCCAAATTAATGAAGTATAAAAGAAGCTATGAAGAAAAAGTCTATGAAAAGATGCAATATAGTGTAAGAGATGGCGGCATCCTGAGAAACAGCAATGTATTTCTACTAATTCTATTAATTATTTTGAAATAACAAGTATTGCTTTACTCAGTTTTCACACAAACATAGTTTTAGTTAAGGGTTTTCTGTATTTTATTTACATTTAGAAAATAAATTTTCCAGGTGTGGTGGTGCACGCCTGTAATCCCAGCACTTGGGAGGCTGAGGCACGAGGATCAGTGAGAGTTCAAGACCAGCCTAGGCCACAAAAGTGAGCCCAAGGCCAGCCTGAACTGCATAGCAAGACCCTGTCTCAAAAAGACAAAACAAAACAAACCAAAACAACAACAAAAACAACAACAACAAAACCAAAAAGCAAAAACAAAAAACAAAGAAATTCAGTATTAGAACTAGATTTTATAGGTACTATATCTGTGGAGTCAGTCTCCTTTGACTTACTAGACAACAAATTAGGATGCATTTTTGAATTTTACAAGCTCTCACTGCCAAGTTCTTCCCAGGATCTTGGAGGGCTTCTTGGAGGCAGAAGGGTAAGCATAGTCCTTTTCATGATATAGCAAATGTATTTACAATGAACACTTCATAATCTTACCCTTTTTCTGTAGTGGAGAACAGGTGCAAAGTTAGCAATCTAAAATGAATTTCTAATTCCCTGAAATAGGACAGGATGACACTAAGCCGAAGATCCCTGCTATAAGGCAGAGAAGTGCTATGAAAAAAGTAAGGAATGAAGGAGAGATAGGACTTCCAGAAAGTGTGGCCAAAGCTTCTTTTTGGTTTCTACTACCTGATGAATGACTTCTAGCTTTACTTTTAAATTTTAGTCTTTTTAAAAGATCATTTATTTATTGGGTCAAGGTGATAGCTCAGTGGCATAAGCACCTGCCTGACAAGCACAAGATTCAGTGTTTGATCCTCAGGACCAGAGAAGAAGAAGAAAAGAAGAAGAAGAAGAAGAAGAAGAAGAAGAAGAAGAAGAAGAAGAAGAAGAAGAAGAAGAAGAAGAAGAAGAAGAAGAAGAAGAAGAAGAAGAAGAGAACAAAAAGAAGAAGAAGAGGAAGAGCTCACGCCAGGCTACCTGGTCCTAGGAGCACACTCAGTCAGGTTCCTTTCCCTCCCTCGTGGCTTCAGCCTTGCCACCAGTGTACAGTTTCTGTTCTGCTTCTAACCAAGAAACCAACTCGTTTTTCATTTCATCGGCTTTCCAGGCATAAATCTGAAATGAAACTTCTGGACCACCAAACTGCCAGGTGGTGCACTTTAATCCAAATGCCAAATAAGGAAGCACCCTAAAGTTTTCTCCTAACTGGGGTGGGGCGGTGGGAGGTGGGGGTTGGGCAGTGGGAGGCAGGGGTAGGAGGGGACTCATGAGCATTGTCAGCAGATCACTACAAATGACCTTTCCCTGTATTATACACTAGGTTTGCAAATGATTTCAAAGGCTAGATGCCTCTTTTTTTCCAGAAACTTTTGTGAAATAGTTTTATTCTAAAACAGAAACACGTTCACATACCTTTTGAATACCTTAGTGCCATACCCAAACATTGATAAGAAAGGACTCACTTTTTGGAAATCTACATATTCTCAGTATAAATTTCTTCTAGCTATGTGTGGCAAGTAAATAACATGTAATGCTGGCATGATGTGAAATGGAAGAGTGGACCAGTAGACAATCTGTACTTCCTGAATTTCTGTCACTGTACACTTGGTCATCTGTTTAAAAGGATATTAAACACTTATTTTGTGAATGTTCTTATGACATTTTCTACTAACACAAGGTTATTTATAGCTGAATTGATTTATGATATTAGTGTCTATTATGCAGTGAAATATACATACATTATTGGAATTTAGCCCTAATCCACAACAGTGCGTAAACATTCCTCAAGCAGGAATATTTGTCTTTTAAGTGAGAAAGACACTATTATGACTTAAAATTTTGTTCAGTTTGGAGTATTTTCTTTGTATAATAAAGTTAGCTATATAACTTGATGTTAAATATCTATCCCTTAAACCATAGGTATCAGATGCTATAAATGATATTACTAGGAGATACACACACACACACACACACACACACACACACACACACATCCTCTGTTTAGTATCTCCACTGAAGGCTCAAGAGGCTATAAAGAAATGACTTAGCAATCAACTAGACTAATGTCATCCTCACTTCTAAATTAAGTAAATTTAGTAGAATCACCTATTTTTATGGTAGATACTATAGATAAAGTGTCCTTGCCCATAAGTTCTTTTTTTCTTTGCACAGAAAATTTATATTCAAATGACTTATAATATATTTAATATTATTGCTCAGTTAATGCATTTTGCAGGTAAAATTGAATTTTTTGCATACATATAAATTTGAACTGGCATACATCAAAACAAACCACCTTTTCCACAGCAATGAAAACCACACCCTTTCATACAATGGTGATTCTTTATTCAAATGTATTTTTCCTAGTATGTTAAGTATAAATTAGATGCAGCTTAACTTTTGAAATACTATTTTTTTGTTGTTGTTGTTATATTTAGAACAGCTGACAGTCTCAATAACAGTGGAACTGTGAGGATTTTTGCTTTCAGAGGAATCTCTTGGTACTTTTTATTTTCTATCATACTAAAGGAGGGAGTGGATTTAAGCAAAGAAGCTACAGTTTCACAACTTTGTGTACACCAGTCAAGGTGCCTTTGCTCTACTGCTGCAGTCACCTTCTGCAGAGCTAGAAACTTCCTGGTGTCATTAGGGCCCCGTTATCTGTGCCCGATAATAAATGGTAGTTTGTCTAAGTCATGTTCAGAGTGTGTCAAAGGAGTTTTCTTCTTTTTCTAATTTTGTGAGTTTTTCCAACCCCAGTATTTGCTATGCTGTTGGAGAAGCAAAAATCTTTAACTAAATCGAAAAAATCAAAATTAGTACCTGCTTTAATGGCTGCTTCACAGATTGGAAACAGGTGTAACTCTTCATTGAGCGTATCGCTTGGCCTTTGCTTTGACTCTTGTGTGCATGTAGCACTGTGTTTATAGATTTAGAAAAAGTAAGTGCTTTCTGGTTTATTCTTGGAACCTCTCTTGATCTTATGTAGCACTGTAATAATCTAACATGGTATTTTTACCCAGGTATTGGCACTTAGGTTAATAAAACTGATAAATCTCACTCTAGGTATTTCCAGGATCACCATGAATCCTTCTTTAATCACTTCCTTTTTATAACGTTTACAGTGCTAGGGTTATTTGACATATAAGATACAGTTAGAAACTCAGACTATATTTCAAATAAAAAGTTTAACGTCTAAGGAAAATAATAATTACAGAGATACTTAGGATGACTCTTTCATTTGTCTCATGTTATTTTACCACTCTGCTTTTACTGGCATCTGTTGTTAGTGCAAACCGCGGTACCTAATTCCCATCTACATTGGTGCCTACACACAGCACATCCTGATTCTCTCCTTTATCTTCTTCCTCTGTTCTTCTGCCCTGTCTCCTCTGCTTATTTGTCTTCTTTCCTTTTGCAAAAGACCCATCTGTTTTTGTTTTCAAGTTAGAAAATAGAGATGGGGTACATGCACCCAAGAAGTGACTAATGTGGGGACAATTTGCCAGACAGAACTCTTCCAGATCTCAAACTGCTCACTGGATAGTAACCCATGACTCTGCCAACCAATGTTAAGACCGCATAGGAAACACATAGCAATAAATAAGGGAAATAGGCTTCTAGGCCTGAGTCCCCCAAAATATGCTTGGAACAAACATAAACTAATAAGTTATACTGCTTACGGCCTACTACTTTCATTCTTATTCATAAATGAAACTTCACACCTAGTAAATGCTTGATAAATATTTGCTGAACTGAATTAAATTTATTCCTGGATAAATATAGTGTAGCACAGCTTTCCAAGGCGTCACACATTAATACCAGTTCCGAATTTCACAAGCTCCGAGGTTCTACTTATTTAGTAGCACTATCTTTCCTTCAGCTAAACATTCATTTCTGAGGGACTACAAATTAAGCGTTCTCCCACATGCTTCGGAACAAAATATTTTTCATTGTTTGGGTGGGAAGTGGGGGGATCACTTTCTGACTTTAGTCTCTCTGTCTGATGTTTGAACTCAGGATCAAGACTTCTTCAAAGACTGGCCATCTTGTCCTTTCAAAAGTGGAGGATTTTATAATCAGGGATGGCCCTGCAGAGAACAGAACTTTCTTTGTGTTTCTGTGCCTCTTTTCCTCCTGGGTCTAAGGCAGCATTAGATCCCCCTGCTAATAAGAACAGGAGGTGATACTGAAACCCGGTTCGCCTCGTTCCTCAACTTGCAGCTGCTGTCCACTGTGTGGGCTATGACAGTGACAGACATCCATACCCTCCTCCACTCCTAGGATCATGCATAAGAACTGGAAAATATCTTCTTCTATTCCCGGGCAAATAGAAACATGTCCCATGTAAATTATTTTAATTGGATGCTCTTGGGGAAATGCAAAAAGAAAGGCTTCCCTCTATGTTCTCTTTCTAGAATTGTCCCAAGCACAGTGCAAACTCATTCCAGTTTACCTCATTGTGATAAAACATCTGCATATTTCACTCTAATATTGGGAAAGCTTTGCCATACTATTTGATTATTGGCAGTTCTGTGGTGTTTCTCAGGTGACTCTGCTACCTCTTAAAAAACCCTGAACATCTCAATAGCCTCCTGCAGCATCATTTGCTGCTCTTGGCTCGCAGGTCAGCTATGGTGGACTGCTCTGAGATGTCATCATCTGGACTCAGGCCTGGGCTGCAAGCTGCACTTAGTAGGCAGCGCCTTCTGTTGGCTCTCCATCTAGGACCAGCAGCTTTAGCTGAGGCAGTCCTCTTATGGCAGACGACAATGGTACAAACGTTCAGGACTCATTATCTAGGTATATATAATTGTTCTGACCTCAACTTATTTGATAAGGTCTTCTTAACCAAACTATCACACTACAGAATGAAGAGACAAACTATTAAATGTATTTTATTTCAAGGATGGGGAGAAAGGTTGACGAAGTGAATCCATGTTACTATAGATGTGACAAAAATTGTTGTGATGATACAAATTTCTTTTCCTATTTTTTAAAAATAGGAACTGTTGTTTGCTAAACAAATACTCAACCACTGAGCCATATCTGTAACTATTCCTGTGACTTTTCATACTGACTTTGCTCATTTTGAACTTTTTGCTTCAAGTCTTAAAAATGCAGTGATTAATTGGATGTGTAGGAATTTTTTCTTCCATGTACAATTAAAGACAATTTTATTTGGGGGAAAAAATCACCAATTCCTCACAAATGAAGACAGATGTGTGTAGGACATGATATGTTTATTTCTACCAGAGAGATACAGGGAGATGTTTGCTTAAGAACTGAACATACAAATCAACATCTTGCTTTGTTTCCACCAAGGAGATAAGACTGTGTAAAATGTGTAAATTTAGAAAAGGCTTTAAAAGTTGTGTGCTTAGTTAGCAATATTGTGTGTGTAGAAAGAAGAGTCCTTCTTTCTACTTTTTGGACTCTGTGAACACATGAAGCATTTGGAAAGTTATGTGGGAACAATTTACTTGTGAATCAAGAGCAGTATGGTTCAGCACACGCAGGTGACTGTAGATCCACTGAACCTTGTAGTATGAGGACCTCGCGAGACAGAGGAGAAAGTCAGGTACAGATTCCTAGCTAATAACAACTTCAGGGTAGGAATCTTATGGCTGCTGTCTCCTTTCTTCATTCAAACTACTATGCTTAGGGAAAAGATCATACATCATTGTTGCATATGATGACTCTTGATAATTACTATTTTATTTTCACTAATGTGCAGGAAAGACGAACTCCGACAATTGATTATGCTTTTACTTCTTTGTTCATGAGAGGAGTATGCCCATATATCTCAATTCATCTTCCTTCTATGAGACCAAGGGAACAAAGGTCTATTTTAGGAAAGAGGGCTGAATAATGGCTTTACAGATCAATGAAAACTATTGCTATTTGGGTAAGAGTTTACCCAATGTATCAAAATTTGTTCGTGATATCTATGGCTTTATGTTTCCATAATATACCACATAAAGGCTTGGAGTTTTTTTTTTTTTTTTTTTTTTTTTGCTTTCGAGTTAGAAGAAAATAAAAGTTACCCCATCAGTACCATAGAATTGTATTCCTATACTTTCATCACCTGAGGGGCATTCCACAGGCTGTAAAATTTTCAATAAAATTTTAAACCTCATTGAATTGTCTCACACTGAGTTGAATATCAATAAAAATACAATTTTATTGGCATGTGCTGGCCAGGAGAAATGGGAATCACATTGATTTACATTATCATAGTTTAATATCCTTTAACCGAGATTGTCCCTGAGGTTGATGCTTCAAGTTATCTTCTTTATTGTAATTTACCCTTTCTCTGACACTTCTCCAGGAACAATGTCCACTTCCTGCTTTCAGCAGTAGTGGATTCTTAAATGATCTAGACCTACATGTCAGGCTCCGTGACACTCAATTCTGTATTACGAAGCCAAAATCCGGCAGGACAAAAATCTCCTCATTGTTCATCCTCAGTATTTCCCAAAATGTCTTTTTCTTTGACTATTTCATTTTTGTTAAGTATATGTCATTTCTATAAAATCTGAGTTATTATCTCTATTTAATTTTATGTTTAACCAACATAAACTACCTATGTCTACTAGGAATCAAAGCGTTCCCCTGTTTTTTCTGTTTTTATACAATTTCCTATAATGCAGAGCCTCTTAAGTCTTACACTCTTCAAAAAGTTCTCCCAAATGTAATTTTCAGGTTTACTTTTGTTTTTTTAATTCTTTAACGGTATCCCATGGCTGATAACTCTTGTCAAAACACAGCCCCTCTGCTACTCCAAATCTCATGTTTTGAGGTCCACTTTAAATATCATTAACTCCATTACAAATTTTTTGATTGTCATAATTACATACTGTCTCTAAGTCATATGAACATCTTGTCAACTTATCCCCCCAGTTTTAGTTAACTTAAAATTAATCTCCTTAAAATGTGATCAATTTTATATTTGTTCCATTATATCTCCCAATCATGCACATAACTGTATATAATCCTAAGGACAGTTGGTATGTTACTCATCTTTAGTTAGACCTGTGCATAAAATATGCACACTAAATTCTTCCTAAATTTAATCATGATGTATACGTAGGTCCTGTGGAGTCACACTTTAGTTTTAGATAAAAGGTCCTCTATTTTTCTTCCATTGGGGATGGAGACGAAGCTTTGCCTAGACCCACACGACTATTCAATGACATAAATGCTCACAGATAGCTAGTGATAGACTTTTATTTTGACTCACTGAAAAGCATCTTTCTTTTGAATAAGGAAAACATTAATCTCCTCTGATAGGATAAAGTGACTGCTGAAAACACTGGAGGTTGCTTTTATCGAAGTAGAATATACTACTACAAGCGCCTGTCTTGGACAGATTTAGTACAAGTCCTTTTCCCAGGGAAAACAAAACACATATTTTAATGAATTGATTTGGATGATCATTGATACTGAAAATTATACATTTCTGGTAGAATTAAATGAAATATTCTAGTGGGCTTTCAAATTAAGTGAGCCCTCTATTAACAGGAAAAATGCAGAAAGATAAGTTTATGCACACAACAATTATTTAACCAAGAAACCACATTTGCTGTTTTTTATTTCCCATGCTAAGCCAATTTGTATTGTTTCTCCTACAATAGCTAGAGTTGAACATACAGATCTTATAAGCATGTCTTCTATGAAAATAAAGATAAACAGTATTCATTTGAGATCTAATATTTCCTATTTTATTACATTATGTGATTCAATACCACAATCAACTCCTGCTTGTGTTTCTTCAAATGACATTAAATAAATCATGAAATTAGCACAAAAATGGACACTTCAACAATTTAAGAAAATAGTATATTTTCCTTAACACAGGCTTAATTATTCTAACACCCCTAGGAGCAGTAATAAAATATTTTAACAAAAGGGGTTAGATGCAAAAGGAATTGACTTTTCTTCTCAGAAACAAGAATTTGTTTAAAACTCACCAAAGAAAACCATGATTGTATGTTATTTAATTATTCCTTTTGTAGTAAAATCACAGTATCTAGACACTTATTGTCCCTTTTGATATGGATGATACACTAATGCTAACTAGTTAAGGTACAGCTTGCTATGACTCAGTTAATAATTTATCACTTTGTGAATATTGTAGCAGTTTGACCACAGATAGAAAATCATCTCTGTACCTTCATCACGCAAAGAAAGTGGAGGTATCCAATTTTTGTTGGAGGTATCCAATTTTTGTTGGAGGTATCCAATTTTTGTTATAGCACTGAAATTATATTGTAGCAGTTTGACCACAGATAGAAAATCATCTCTGTACCTTCATCACGCAAAGAAAGTGTTTTGTATATGTGAGCAGAAAGTGTGTAGACAGTCAATCTGGATAACATGGAAGTAAGTTTATCTTATATTCATTCAGTATTGTTAATAATGAAGATAAACACCAGTCTTACATGAGGAATACACAGGGTCAGCCAAATAGCTCAGCGGATGAAAGCGCTTCTTTAGGCAGACTCAGGGGCCAGGAGTTCCATCTCCAGGCCTACCGTGCGAGCCACACCCCCAGGGCTCACTGAGATGCTGATGGAGACTGCTGGCCTGTAATACCAGCACTTGGGAGGCTGAACACAGGTGAATCATTATGAGTCCGGTCTACGGAGTGAGACTCTGAACACCCTATAGACACTTTCATAAACAAAGAAAAAAGAAAAATGAGGGTTGCAGTTTTCAGGGTCTTGTACTACATGTATATTGTTTTTTAAAAGCTACCTGCATGCTGACCATGTAAGATACTTACTATTATTGTAGGGGATTTAGTGAAGTTATACATCATATAAATAAATAATTATTTTTATCCGGAGGTATCCAATTTTTGTTATAGCACTGAAATTATATTAGTGCTGATATTTGAGTGATATAATTACAATATTTCCATGTCCAATGATGTCATGTTTGTCATGAAAGGCATTGCTGCAATCAGAGTTTAATAATTCTTTTTTTTTTTTTTTTTTTTGAGTTTAATAATTTTTTAAAAGGGCCAGCAACGGGCTGGGGAGATAGCTCAGCAGAATAAGCGTTTTCCTGGTAGGCACAAAGGCCTGAGTTCAACCTCCAGTTCCACAAAAAAAAAAAAAAAGATGATTGGGCCAGCGAGATAGCTCAGTGAATTAAGAACCTGCTTAGACAAGCACAAGGACCAGATTTTGATCCGCAGTAGTACATGCTGCGCTGGCTCTCACACCGGGCACGTGAAGCCAGCCATTAAGACCAGGTGTGGTGGCTCACACCTGTAACCCCAGCTCTGGGGAAGCTGAGACAGGATGATCACTAGGAGTCCAAGCTTCACAGTGAGACCCTGTACCAAATGCACAATTTTTTTTTTGAAAAGTGTTCAATAGCTCCTAAAATTTATTTGTGCTTTAGTTGATTCCTTGGTCCGTCTCACTTGAGGAATTCAGCAAATAATCCTATGTGAATAAAAGTTAATTTTGTTCACTCAAATATCTTAGTACTAGAGAAAGACACTTGATTGAAAAATACACCATAGAGTTAAGGACATAGCTCAGGAGTCTGAGCATGGGCTGGAAAGTGCAAGGACCTGAGTTTGATCCCTGGTACTATGCCATTCTAGTCCCAAATCCTGGGTGTGTCATGCCAGTCACGAGACTGGGTGTGGTGCTACACTCCTATAATGCCAGCCCTGGAGAGTCTGAGACAGGAGCATCCGTATGTGTCAGAGCTGTGTGGCAAGAGCCTACACAAAATAAACAACTAAACTATATAATTTTCTACTGTGATTATTATAATACCATTATGGTTATTGTTAAGGGCAATGGGCAATGCTCATATATATATATATATATATATATATATATATATATATGTAATGACTATATATATGTATATATAATGTCAGGCACTGTGCAAAATACTTTCCTCATGACATGTATATGAGAGTACAGAGTAATTTGTCAGTCTCTCTGCCAATAAAGATGAGAAATAATTTAGCTTAATCTTCATTCTCATCACCTGTTCAGAATTTGACCAGACTTTAGCAATGGTCCCCTGAGAAAATAATTTTGAATTGAACCTGAAATATTTACTTTGTTAAATCTCCATGATTCCTTACCTGAGTGCACCTATGTTTTCATTATTCATTCTGTTCGTCTTACCCTTTGCAGGCATTGGGAAGTATGTAATGGAGTTAAAGTTGGCAAGGATTTGAAAAGCAGAGCCGCTGATCCTTGGATGTGGACACATCAAGGCCCAGCACTTGTACATAGTGTGAGCCCATTCTAGGAAACATGTTCTTTCTATCTTAAACTATTCAGCTCTTCATTTACCTCTTTTACTTACTTAGTCTAGGGCTCCGGGATGTCTTCCCTTTTTATTCCTGTAGTTTTTGCTAATTTTTTTTGAATTTTATTCTATTTTTTCTTGTTTCAGAACTTTTGTTTGTTTGTTTATTAATTTTTATGACCGGCTCAGCCCGCCCTGAGGGCAGGGCTGGCGCAGCATGTGGTGCCGGGGATTCAGCCATGGTCCCCGCAGCTACCTAAGCTTTCTTAAACAGGCGCTTTAGACCACTGAGCCATCCTGCTGGGCCCAGTTTTAACTAATTTTAAATTTTCATCCTAGCCAGATTTCCTTCCTTGTGAGCAATGTGAAAACAACCCAAAATGTAATTTTAAAAATTCGGCCAACATTTACCTCTAAGAAAGAGGAATCCTCAGCCTAATTTCCCAAGATCGGGCTGTCAAGTTGTTGAGATCACAGTCTTCTAACATCAAGGTGATTTCAGTACTTACTCTGGTGCTGACCAAGGTCTTTAGCCATTCAGCGGCCACCTTTCCTCATGTTCACATGAATGGCTATGCTGGCTAGCCCCAGCGCTGCTGTGAAAGACTTCATGTGTCATAACTGTGAACGAACAAGGAAGGGGAGTCAAGGTCGCAGCTGAGTGGAGCAGTGTGACCTTTTCAGCTGGCTGAAAGTACACAGGAAACACGTACAGGGACAGGCACTGCTCCCAGTTACCTTCAATATATATAGGCGGCGTGATTGGCTTCAAATTTATTAGTCAAAGGTAATTACTGCAGCTGTAGGTGAAAAAAAAAGTATTAAAATTGTCATTAACCTTGTCAAATGGCTAAATTTGAAAAACGCTAGTATAATTTTCAATTCAAAATCAGGTTATTTTCTTGATCCTCTCCGAATTCTTCCTCTTCAGAGCTGGGTGCTGAAATGCATATTATCTTATTATTTTTTTTTTTTTAATTCTACATCTTTGTTTCAGAGCATACCCTCATTTGCATTTCTAAAATCAGACCTTCCTTTCACATAGCACAGTATCCTAATTAAAATATTAAAGGATGTGCTTTGAATGAAGAGAATTTACATTACCATAAAAATGCTTACAGTAATGCAGGATGTTTTCTTTTTATATTTTGATGGTACTTTCTCCCCAAATTATTTTTAGAGATTTAGTTAACCCTCTCAGGTTTTAAGGGTGGATGAAAAATATGGAAATGGAGTATGAAACTAAAAAACAATGCAATGAATGGAACATAACTTGAAAGAAAACATTTTAATGCAATTACTTGCTGGTTAATCTCCAGAAAAGTGTTGTTGTCTTGGTTGGCTATTTCATTTCATTGTCACATACAGAAAAGGGCGGGACACATTTTGGCTCATAGCGCTTTGTTCTTCATGTCTGGAAATCCACCCAGTGGTTCCATGTCACTTTCTCTTCCTTCCTTCATCTTTGTCCTCAACTCATCCTTCCTCACTGCAATATTTGAAGTGCACTTTTAAATATCCACAAATCCGTTAAATATCTGGATGTTTTTATGCATTTTAAGTTACAGGTTGTCTTAATCTGTTTCTTACTCTTCCTTCTACAATAGTGAATTGAGGTCTGGCTGGCAGGATGTACTGTATGCTTTAAACAGCACTCAATTACATTGTGTTCATCATGCTATGGATTAGATATTTGGATTTATTTAGCTTTCTGTTCCTTCCTACATCATAGTGACAGCTACCATTACATGAGTATCCAACCAGAGACCTGGCTCTGGGAAGGTTCCAACAGGTCCTATTTGGCCACTCATCTCCAAAGATCCAAACAGAAGAGAGCTGACTAATGGAAAGAATTTATTTCAGTTTAGTCAGCATTAGGAATTAAAGAGGGAGTAGTTTCCTGATCCCGGTCTTAGATTCTGATAATAGCCCCAGAATTCTGCAGGGAAGGTAGACAAGCAAGAGCTGAGAAGCACCCTCATTTAGCAGCCTTCACCTCATTCATCATTACCTCAGGTCTGGCCAGCAAGTCCCACTGGCTCAGGAAGGTCTTCACAGACCTACTGGGGAAGGGGAACCAGGTGGGATATTTTGCATGCAAAGCTTATTTTTCCTGTAACTTGAGAAAAAGTGGGGAGAAGAGATGAGTCAAAATAATTTAGAGCAACAGCTGTGTCCTCCTACAAATAGAAGTTAAAAATGTTCTAAACATGTAAGTGGAGCTTCTCTCTAGCTGAAAGACTGGAGGGGAACAATTTCAGATGAGCACCTAAACGTTATGATAGCATCCTGGAAGAACTGTGGAAGCGGTAGGTCTTTCAGCATACATCTATCACTTCACTCAGTTCTCCACTGTGACTTCCCAGAATGGCTGCACCAGGTTATTCAGCTATAGTTCTCATGTCCCCACCTTCTCTTATTTTACCTTTTAAGTTTTATTATTTTAACAGCAATGAATCAGATCTACTGGATTGATTTACAGCATCCATACCTAGTTCCTTAGGAGCTTGGCTGCTGGAAACCAGGCTACACCATGTACAAAGTTAGTGACCCAGCATAAGTGCTTCACCCTCTTTCCCTGAGATTGTCTGCAGTGAAGATACTATGTACCAGTACACGAGAATGCTGTCAAGGACAAAGACAGAACCATGTCTGCCTTTCTTTATGTGCTATTTAAATGTCACTATTTATTATTTTATCAATCACAATATAAACCACAAAAGGGAAACTTTACATTCACTTTTTCAACTGGAATGCCTTAAAATAATATCTTTTCATGATGAAACACATTATGATGTTGAACCACGATTGCATTCTTATGAATTACTTGATCTAATCATGATTTGTCATTTTTAATACATGAAAGAATTCAGGTATTCTACTGTTTTTCTCTACTATTCAGATACAAATACAGAAAAATCATCTACCAAAGGCAATAGAAAAAGAGAGAAAATCATCAGTAAAGCTATACTTCTCACCCTTATGCTGATCTGCCCTCCTCTATGTTCAAAAACTTGGTTATGATTCTCACCCAATCATCTTTTATACCTATTATTCTTTTCTGGAGATTTCTTTCCAATTCATCAGCATTTTTCATGTTGGGCCTTGAGTGTGGGATAGTCAGTAGCCTACTTTGACTAGTCTTCATTTCTATTAAAGTCTAAATTTAGCAAGTGACACAATGCTAAGAGGAGTGATCATGTTATTCAGTCCAAGAATTAAAACTCAAGAAGCACTGATTAGATTTAACAATAAAATTCAACTTAGAACAAACTGAAATGTGAGATTGTATAATGGAAATTATATTGCCAACATATTGAATGTACAATAATTAATAGTACATTATGTGTTATGGTTTGTATCTAGGTGTCCCCCACCAAAGCCTCATGTAGTCATGGGGCAGACTTCCAGAGGTTGTATTAGCTCATGATCAAATTTTGGGATTATCAATGCTATACCTACCCAGTGGCAGATATCCTGGATGCAGTATGAAAAACAGACAGATATTTTCTCTCTCTCTGCCTCTGTTGCTGCCCCAGCTACTGGTCTTCCCTTGGCTATTTTGTCTCAGCGACAGGAGAAACAACATTTGGTACCAAGAAGTGGGGCCATTGCTGGAACTACAGCTGATCCGGTGGATTATGGACCTTTGGGAATAGTTTATAGGAAGAGATAGGAAGGGTTCGGATCTGTCACCTACAAGAGAAGCGCTGAAACATTTTCAGCTGTTCTGTATGGAAGATTCTGGACAGAACTAAGAAAAACTGCTGATAGAAATCTGTCTGTAGCCAGCCCAGACCCAAATCGCACTGCTGGGAGCTGAGCCTGCGCGCCCGCCGCGGGTAAGCTCCCTGCGCCCCTCTGCCCCGCCTCAGCATTCCCGCGACTAACTTCCTGTTCCAGCCCAGATCCAAATCGCACCGCTGGGAGCTGAGCCTGCGCGCCAGCTGGGTCAGGATCCTTGGGCTGCCATCCCTTTCCCCACCGCACCCCCACCCCGTTTTTTTTTTTTTTTTTTTTGAACCCC
>PVJA010034014.1:0-22849 GCA_004027025.1 Myocastor coypus | reverse complement strand
CAGCATGTGATGCCAGGATCAAACCCAGTCCCTGTCATTGCCTTAGTGCAGGCTTTTGGTCCAACAACCTATTTTTCGAGTCCTAGCTGTTCAGTTCAGTACCCACAACAGTGTTGTGCTAAAATGATATAAAGATTTGTCTTTTTTATGGTTGTTTTTATACCTTCCTTCTAGTCCTAATTGTTTTGCTACTACTTTAATTTTTGCTTTGAAAGATACCAGATGTCACAGCTACACATTTTTCTAAATGTGATGGACATGTTGAAAATAAAGATCAGATGTTTAACTTAATATGAAAACCCAAGAATTTTAAGGTGTTATGTATAGCAAAAAGATATAAATGAGTTGGAGAATATTCCGAACCTTTTTTTTTTTTTTTTTTTTTTAATTTTAGGGAAGGGTCTAAAGGGTGTTCAGTGTCTTACTACTAGATCGAGTCATAGTGATGTGCCCATTTACAGCCTCTCAACAGCCAGGATTATGGGTGCACAGCACTATTCCCACTCTTAAAATCATATTTCACTTTTATTTCATATCCATGCTTCTTAATGCTATTCCCTATAGAGCAAGAAATCGATGAATTGTCTTAGGAAAATAGCACAAAAATCAGGAAAGAGCTGAGAAGTTAATGGAAACTGAAAGCATAGTCAGTATATGTAATGAGAATAGAACTGCAGGTATATAGATACAAAAGTTTGCTGCAATCATACAGATTCTGACAAAATAGTCTAATGCACTTACTACTTGGTAGTAGTGACAGACCTAAAATGAATATGTAGTATTTAGACTTAGGAAAGGGATTTTTTTTTCTGTTACCATTTGTTTATATTTATCCAGTCCCATATGCAAAAAAGTGTATAAGCCTGCAACATTTAGAAGTGGAAAACTATATCAAATAATTTTAGCCAAGTTAAGTACATTGTAAAGTTTAAGATGTAGATTTCTTTTTTATTCTTTTAATCATTTATTTATTTATTTGGTACAGTCTCACTATGCAGCTCACTATGCAGCTCATACTCATAGTGATCCTCCTATCTCAGCCTCCCCAGCGCTGGGATTACAGGTGTGGAACACAACACCCAGTTTCAGTGGCTGGCTCAGTGTACCCAGGGCTTGAGGGCCAGCACAGCATGTGATACTGAGAATTGAACCCAGAGCCTTATGCTTGCCAGGCAGGCACTTAGACCACTGAGCTATCTCTCCACACCCAAGATATATATTTCTTCTGATCCAGTAATTTCACTTCTACATACAAAAATCATTATCTAACAGATACATGTATTGACAATTTTCCATTGAGTACACACTAATCCTTTTTTTTTTTTTTTTTTTTTGGCAGTACCGGGTATTGAACTCAGGACCCTGTGCTTGCCAGGCATGCACTTATTCTATTGAGCTATTTCCCCAGGCCCAAGTACACACTAATTTTGACACTACTAAGTATATTGTGTTAATTAAAGTCTATCACAACTTTTTGAACCAATAGCTTAAAAGAAGAAAAAGCTTGTTTTGTCTCACAACTTTACAGTTTTCTTTCCATATTCACTTGGCCCTCTTGACTTTTACATATGGTAAGCTGTATCACAAGAGGGAGTATGTAGTGAAGGAACTGTTGATCCTTGACAGTTTGGAAATGCAAAAACAAAAGGCTGAGATATCAGTATTCTGTTTACAGATATTCCCTAGTTACCTTGCATCCTTCCAGTAGGCATTACCTCCTAGACTGCCACAGACTATTGACTGCCTCCAGGATATGACCCTTTGAATAGCACTTAAGATTTTAACCAAAACAAACATACAGAGCACTTTAACTTTTTTTTCCTATGTATTCTAATGTAAATTGTTCTTATTTACTGTTTCATTATGTATTAATCGGTAGCAATACATTGCTTGAAAAACAGTTCTAGACAAAATCTCAGGCATACACACGAGGAAACTCGACTGGTAGTGTTAGTGACATTATTGTTTTTTTTGTTGCTTTGTTTTTTTGAATATAAAACTATTGACTACTGCTCACCATTATTTACAATATACATTAGAAAACATTCTGACTACTACAAAGCTATTTTCCTGGCTTCTGCTGAAAACAGCAACCCTAGTACTGAAAGATTGAGCCTACATGTAAGGAACAAGTTAGAGTCAAGAAAAAACATTCAGGTCAATAGTTTACATTACAAGTTTGTCCACTCATTTATTCTAGGTCCTAAATTGTGAACACTTTCAGCCACTGAGTAAGTTTCTGTGAGCCAAGTCTTAAGACATAATGAATCCTGACTTTTGAGAGCAGATTTCAACTTGCTGTGAAGTAGTGAGGCTTGAGGAATTTCTAATGTTCCCTTGTTAAGCCTTCCTTAGCGAATTCAAACAAACCAAGTTTTGGCTTGTTACCTTATTCAGGTGGGGAAGTTGTTGGTAGAGATTCTCTCTCTCTCTCTCTCTCTCTCTCTCTCTCTCTCTCTCTCTCTCTCTCTCTCTTTTGTCTCATTAGAGCTGGTCTTGAACTCCAAAGACCCTCCTGCTTCAGACTCCTAAGTGCTGGGATTATAGGCTTGCACCACCATGCCCACCTAGATAAGATTTTTAGGGGGTGGAGTGGAGAGGATGTTTTTGAAGTATATTGCATTTTTGTAACTAAGGACAGATACTGATTCTGATATGGCTGCTTTGAAAATATGTACTTTAAACTA
Source organism: Myocastor coypus (assembly GCA_004027025.1). NCBI lineage: Eukaryota > Metazoa > Chordata > Mammalia > Rodentia > Myocastoridae > Myocastor > Myocastor coypus. The sequence continues at coordinate 20,162 of PVJA010034014.1, read as the reverse complement.
TCCATTTAACCACAAACCATCTATTTAACTTAAAAGATTATGGCTTTAGGTAAACTTTCTGTTTAACTGGAAGTGACTTTGGGTTTCTCAGAATGATGACATCTCAAACATGAGGTTATCACCCATAGTTTTTGTGTGGGTGAATGTTTAAAAACAAAACAAGCCAGGTGTGGTGGCACACGCCTGTAATCCCAGTACTCCGGAGGCTGAGGCAGGAGCATTGCTCAAGGCTAGCCTGAGCTGCATAGCGAGACCCTGCCTCAAAAAAGATTAAAAAAACAAACAAACAAACAAAAAACACTTACTTAAGAATTTTATTTCTACACAAACAAAAAACTCAGAATGGTCCTTACACATATGAGCTAAAACATGAGTTCTGATTTGGGCTATGAACAATTCCCCCAAACATTTAGAGAAGCAGAGAAAATGTATCAGGTTACCAAATGCTCTTTTTTTTTTTTTTTTTTTTTTGGCGGGACCAGGGTTCAAACTCATGACCTTGCACTTACCAAGCAGGCACTTGTGCTACGGAGCTATCTCCCCAGCCCCTTTTTCCTATTTTTTTTTTTTCCAAATGCTTTTTTTTTTATTATGTAAAGGAAGCAACTATAAAAGCTTAATTTATTTGTTCAAAGTAACTAGTGCTATAGATGGAAAGCAAAACTCAACAATTCCTCCAAATACTACTTTCAGATCTGACATATTAAACTTGATTTTCATTAGAATTTTTTTTTCCTACTACTAAATCAAAACCAGAACCCATAATATGTATATAAATGACACAAGTTATTAAGCTTCATCTTCTGGACAAGAATGCCAAGTTAGTCTCTCTTCAAAAAAGCAATTAGAATTTGAGGACATTTCATATTTGCCTCTTTTGCCAGCACTAAATCAGCCTCATCAGAATCTTTCCATTTCATGATAAAAACCAATTCTTTGCTACTATCAGTGGCACCAATTATTCAGGATGAAGACCTCTAGCAAAACTTCTAGATTTTTCGGCAGCATCTTTTTTTCGTTGACTTGCTATAATTATATTCACTGTCAGGTAAAAATTTTCTTTTTTGTACCATCTTTTTCTTTACCAGCATTTTGTGAATTAAGAAAGGCTTCAATTAACTCTGGACAATCTAAATTTTCTTCAGGTTTCCATGTATTGTCAGCATCTGTAAATCCCTTCTACTTCAGAAAATATACCTTCCCGTTCACTACACGTTAGTCCACTACTTTTTCTACCACAAACTATAGATTCTGCTTGCTCTACTTTTTTACTTTTTCCATTTTGTTTCTTTCCCATTTTTTGCAATATAGTTTTATTGGAGGCCATATTTTACTGCAGAGTTGAAGAGCTATTATTCACTGCCTTGGATGCTTGGTCACAAGTCTGCTGTCTTGGCTGGCATGCCTGCAGTTCCACTCATAGAGGGCCCAGCATCATTGTTAATAAAAGCAGAAATTTAGAAACAATATAAATGCTTTGCAGTGAGATGGTATATAAATAATTTGTAACATATCCATATAAATGAACACTGAATATGAGTTTAAAATAATATGTTAAAACTAGGGGGCTGGGGAGATATCTCCGAGGCACAAGTCCCTGCTGGGCAAGTGCAAGGTCGTGAGTTCGAACCCCGGTCCCCAAAAAAAAACTAAATCAATATACATAAATTAAAAAAAAGTTTATGAAAACATTTGGAGAAGTATGCCTACAAGATATTGATATAAACTTTCAAATTGTTTAAAGCAATACCTATGAAGTTCAAACAACAAAGATAGGAATTATACTAAATCAAAGATACGGCCAGTAAGATGGCTCAGCATTCTAAAGCGCCTGCTTACACAAGCTTAGGCAACCACAGGTACTGCATTTCGATCCTCAGCACCACATGCTATACTGGCCCTACTGCCAGGGCAGGCTGAGCCAGCCATAAAATAAAATAAAATCCAAAATAATGATAGTTGTTTGTTCTTAGGGATGGAGATGAATTGACAAAACACATATAGGAACTTTTCCCATAATACTTAACTTTTTAGCTATGCAGTGGACACAGTTATTCATCCTTTTGTTTCTACTGTGTTATGTCTAAAAATGTACATATTAAGAAAATATCATAAAGCACTTCATGTTTTCTATTAGAAGGGTCCAGGAGCATCATCTCAGTTACTGTAAATGTATTTTATCTTCTATAATATCTGATAGAGATTTTAAGAACTGACATTTGTGATAAACTTAGTAGGTACTAGTTGCAATTCAAAGATTAGGTAAATTCATCTCCACAGTATCTCTGTAAACTGTTATTGTCCTGTTGCTGTCATTGTTGTACAGGTAAGGAAATGTAAGAAAGGAGTTTGCTTATGGTCAGATCTAATAAGTAACATGACCAAACTTTCACCTTGCAGCAGATCCTAGACTGTTAACCCTATACTATAGAACCTTTTTATAAGAAATAAATACAATCAAAAAGTAGAAAAACTATTATAGTCAGCAGTATGGTCTTCCTGTTTAAGAAATTATAGGGGAATAGAAGAAATATGACTTACAAGAGCAGGGAATGCAGCATTAGAATTCTAGCCATCATTTTATCACCAAAAAGAAACAAAAGAAAGTGCCTTAGTAATGAAATTTCAGATAAACTGACAGAACATTGTCTTGTATTATTACCTGGTAAAATTTGAGAGTTAAATTTTAAATTTTTTAAAAAATTAGAGCTAATTACTTCATGAAGGTTGAAGTAAAAGTAGTAGGATTATATTTGCTCATGATTCAGTGATCTTAAGAGTAGGATTGTAGGGGCCAGGGAAATAGGTAAGTAGAATAAACACTTGCCTGGCAAGTGGAACGGCCTGAATTCAAACCCCAGTCCCCCCACCCCCCAAAGAAGAGTAGGATTGATCACATGATTATAATAAGGTAAAGATTTATCTGGGCAGGGAGCCAAAATTCTGACATTTGAGGTTGTTCTGCCACCACTTCAGAGAACAGTCAGCCATATCATTACCATTTTATGAAAGATTACTTTTTCTTATTCCTCTGCCTAAACAAATAAATGACTAATGAAGTAATAAACTTTATACAAGTATAAAATATACATGCATACATCTATATAAGTACAAACTATGCATACATAGTTAAATTGTCAAGAAATTACTTCAGAATTTTAGATTTTGTAAACTATTGCACATTTCCAAGTAATACTGGTATCTGTATGATTTTTTTTCTTCACAGATACACAATTTTTATCTTGGAGAGAAAATTATTTTGATTCAGTCACTGTGGGCTCTTCAGACAGTCTTGAGCTCTATGTTATTCTGTACTTGGATATTAGTACTTTGATTTTCTCAGATTCGTCATGTTTGTTCGCTTCATAATATCTAAGCTTGGGGCACAGCGGGATGGCTCAGTGGTCTAAAGCGCCTGCTTGGGAAAGCTTGGGCGGCTTCAGGGACCATGGTTCGATTCCCGGCACCACATGGTGCACCAGCCCTGCCCTCGGGGCGGGCTGAGCTGGCCATAAAAATGAGTGAATAAACAGACAAAGTTTGTGAAACAAGAAAAATAAAATAAAATTTAAAAAATCATAATAATAATGTCTAAGCTTTTGGAAAATTCCAAATAATAGAAAAGTTGAGTAAAAATAAGGGTTTTCATTGTGATGTTGATAGTATAACCTTTTACAAAAAAAAAACATATGAAACAAGATAATTTTAGAATTAAGAATTCAAATATATATATATGTTTGAAAAACTATCCCACCCATGGAAAGCTGAGGCAGTATGATTTTTTTAATGCAAGGCAGGATTGAATTACACGGAGAGGATTTATCTTAGAAGTGGAAGAAGAAATAATATTTATACTTGCTATTACTTATACTTTTTGTTTCTTAAACTTACCTTTAGCTTTGGGTATTAATCAGAGGTTTCTCTTCTTCCTATCGCCCAACAAGTGATGCTATTGCTGAGATTAGAGCCATTTGTATTGAAGAGATTGGAGTATGGATGAAAATGTATAGTGACGCCTTCCTAAATGACAGTTACCTAAAATATGTTGGCTGGACTCTTCATGACAGGGTAAGTTACTGTCTTTTAAATTGTGAAGGAAGATGCTTGTCTTAATACCAGTAAACTAGGAATCAAATTAGTATAATAGCGTTTCAGAGTTGTGATCATTTGAAATTTAAGATGATGCAACATAATAGTCATAAAGCTGAATTGTTCTTGATGGTTGTGATGAAATGGACACATTGGGCCAGATTTGAAATTCCTGTGTTACTTAGATGAAGTGCTATCTTGGCTCAAGGCTGATATAGCTGGCCTATGACAATATATATATATATATATATATATATATATATATATATATATATATATAATATTATCCCAAGAAAATATAATTTTAGTCATTTTCTACTTTGGAGTCAAAAGAGATTTCTCTTGTTATATAAAAATTTCTTCTTGTTTAGATTTTTCTGAGGCTTTATCTATTTTATCAGTTGAATAAACTAATTGAAGTCCAGTATATTTGATCTAAAAATCTGTTTCTCCCTCTAACCTTATATAAAAAGATCTGACTTTATTTTTTGTTGGTTTTTAAGAATAGGAAGAATTTAGGAAGAAAAAAGCTTCTGTCTTAGAGGGACAGAAGGAAGTCCAGAAAGTGGGTTGCCCACCAACCCTTCTTCTCAAGGGCGTTTTATTTGAGCAAAGCCATAAGATGAGGCAGGCTTAAGGTGGGACAGAACTATACTAGTCAATATGATTACAAATTGCTTAATTATAGTTGCTTAATACCAATCCAATGGAAACATCATAGGATGGGTGTGAGGTGAGATTAAACTATAGTCAACCAGTAAGATTACAGCAAGTATAGTTGTGTGGGGAATATTGATTAAATGGGAAACAAGTCAGGTAACAAGGGCAGATGGGATAGACAAAGACTTTCTTAGAAGGGGTGGGTTAAAGTTTCTTAAAATATCAATCACTGCTGCTCATCCCTAGGGAAAATACATTGGTGAGTAGTTCTTTTTCATGACGGCTAGCCATCAGTGAGTATACCTCTAGCCAGTTGTCTTCTGCATTTACCTCTTGAGGGCATAGCCTGTCTGACTGTCTATAATATTTCTACCTAACTTAGCTATGTATAATATTTCCCTTTGATAAAGTATTCTTGTTTGTCATGAAGGGGCAGGGGTCAAAGAATGATCTTGCTACTTTGTTAAAGTTGTGATCAGCAGTCAACAGTCCTCCACTGAGGTTCTATTTAAAGGCCCTCAATAGACACCAATTGTTCTTTTATTGGCTAAATGTACAGATTTAAATCTGGAGGAGACATGACCACAAAAGTTAAGTATGCATGGACCAAATAATAAAATTGGCAGGATAATTATGAATATAACCAACAATTTCCATAAGGAGGAGCAAGTAATGGCTTTCCATAGAGAATAAGGAGAAAGTCCATGGAATTTTAAAATCTGACATATCATTAACTAGTCAGTCATCTAATACCTTTTTTATAATAGTTAATACATTGCATAATGTTGCCTTCATCATATTTGTTCAGATGCAGACATGATTTCTTGTCTAACATCATTAGTACAGATCTTTTCATTGCACAAAGAGAAAGTAGCTGTATACATAATCCAATAGTCAATAGCAGTAGTGGATTATCAACTCATCTGGAATTATTGGAAGCTGTTGACTTGAATCTTTTACAACTCAGCATATTAATTGACTTTCCTTTTTATACCTCCTAGATAGACTTTTCTGCTGGATGGTTAAGACCAAGATAAAGCAAGACCTATGTTACAAAAGATGATGTACAGTATGCCTAAGGGGAGTCACCTAGAGAGAAAACTTTCTCTCAGGCTTACACAGAAGGCAAAATGGTCAAGCAGTGGCCACAATTCATCCAGATGGCTGACACTGACAAAAAGTTTTGCAAACCATGGCACATGTTCCAGGGTAAACCATGAGGGGACCTGACTGACCTTGTCAGATACAAAAGTTACATATTTTTTGTGACATAAGTCATGTAATATCTTGAACAGCTATCTGAAGACATTAGCAGAAGGGTCAGGAATATACATACAATATTCAGCTTTTATAATCGCACAAATCCTCCATTGTGTTGCTGTTATAATGTCTACCGTCATCCAATTTTGGAGGATGGCTTGCCTCTTTGATTTTACTCCTTAAGGAGAGGGAGAACCCCTCCCCTCCATGCACGTGAGTATAGGTAGGTGAGGCTTGGATGTGTTGCATGACATCTTCTAACCCTGTGGAAGGGATAAGATAGGAGCCAAGTGATCATACCAGTGAGACACACTTCTAGACCATCAGTGCCATGGGTGGAGTAAGCTTGCAGGCTTCTCAGTATGTTTGACATTTCGCCTTGTGATGCATATTATCTGCCTATCCATCTAGGTAACCAGGGTCACACATTGGTTCCACAGAACCAACGAATTCCACTGGGGATTTCCCATCTAATTGAGGGGCAATTAAACCAGTTTGTTTCCTAGCAGTCTTCACACTGTAATGTCAGTTGTGGGCATACATGACGGGGTCCATCCCAAGAACGTAGTAGAGTTAGGCCAATGAGAATAGAATTACTGTTCTGTAAGAACAACAATTAAAAGGAATCACAAATCTTTGACTCCTGAATAATTAACCTTCAAAATAATAAAGGATAAGAATGATAAATTATTAGAATTTTTATAGACTTAACATTCTAAAATGTTAGATATTTAAACTGTCACTTTTAAATTGTTACATTCACTTCAAATTGTTAACAATATGATAGCTATCAGAAGCCACTTTATATTCTTTTTGGGGGGAGGGGCAGAATGGGATCAAACTTCAGACCTTGTGCTTGGCAGGTAGGCATTGCAGCCACTGAACTATATCCCAGGCCTACCACTTTATTTTCTATAATGCATTTCTAAGACTTTTAAAGATTTGATAATACAAGTATTTATTTTTTGTGTCTTATTAGCATGTAAATCATTTGCTTTTTTTCCCCCTGTGGTACTGGGAATTAAACCCAAGGGCTTCACACTGAGCTGTCTTCCTAGCCCTTTTTCTTATTTTTTATTATTAGATAAGGTTTCCCTGCATCTTAAGTTGCCCAGGGTGGGGCCCAGTGCTCCTACTGTAGTAGCTTTCCAAAGTGCTGGGAATAGAGACTTATACTTTTAAAATATTATAATACTAAGTATTCTCAAAAATATTTTGAAGATGAGGAAAGAGGAAGTAAAAAGGTTTACAGTGTGTCATGTATGCTTATCAGATAATCAAATAATCACAATAAATTTAAACATACAGCATATCATAAACATGAGCTGAATATATTTAACTGTGATGAAAACAATGAAAGAGAATCTAGAGAAAGAATTGAAAGAGAGGTGTAAGAAAGAATAAAGATGTCTTATGTATGTGTATTTCCAGAACTTAATATATTGTAAACAAGTACTGAAAAAAAAAACATTTTTAGAAATTAGTTTTTGATGTACAATTAATGAAATAAAATATGGATAGCCTTGTTATTCAACTGATGTGAGAGCATTTGTTTTAATATATAAACCTTCCTATAATTTTAAACAATTAACTACTAAATGTGCTGATTGTATTAAAATAAAAATTAGAATCCAGTTACATAATCAACGTACAAAAACTCTTGTGAATATATGATTATGATAATCCTTTATGTTAGAATGTTGCATAAGTATAATACATGAATATGAATATTTTATGCAGAAATAAATAAATATTGTGGCCACAGAGATAGTTCAGTGATCTAAGTATTTACCTGGTTCAGTCCCCAATATCACATCCTTTGCCACTGTGCCCAGCTGACCAGGCATGGTGGCACTTGCCTGTAATCCCAGCACTGGGCAGGCTGAAAACAGTACAATCATTATGAATCTGAGCTGCATAGTGAGACCTTATACTGAATCCATTTTTTTTAAAAGAAGTAAATACATCTGATATTTTTGTTAAATAGTGAAAATAGTTTTTAAAATTGTTTTGGAAAGGGACACAAAATTATAATAAAAGACCACATAGAGATTTTATAGTCCACTTTTGCTGTGAGTTCTTAGTGTAGAAAGATCATGAAAAGTTGGCTTTTTAACTTTAATTTTTATAATTAATGATTTTAGAAAAGTTTCTCTTAGTGGGCATGGAATTTTTTGCCTGTAATCCAATACTTGGAAGGCTGATGCTAGAGGATCACTGCCAGTTGTAGGCCAGCTTCGACTCTTTAGTAGGTTCAAGGCCATTCTAGACTGCTTAGTGAGACCTTGTCTCAAAAACAAAAACAAATGGGCTAGTGATATAGCTCAGTAGAATAAACACTTAGCTGATAAGTGCAAAGGCCAGAGTTCAATCCCTGGTTCTGGGGGGAAAAAAAAAGTATTTTCTTCTCTCCCTTAATGCTTTATCTAATGGAAAATCTGATTAGTATATAGTAAGTATTTTTCGTGAATCTACCTTACGTATCAATTTGTAGCCTTTTTTTTTTTTCAGTAATAAATGCAAAGCTGTATTCCATGTTTTCGTCATTTAATCCCATGTGAACTCGGACCATTGCATTTAAACCCATCTCAAGTTGATTTATTTAACTACTTTAATGTGAGAAAATGTAGACTTGTGCAATGCATATACACACTCCTAAATTCAACCGTTTTTTTCTTTAATTCCTAAGCAGTTAGGAACTGCTTTAAAGTTTCATGTTTTTATTCCCTACCACTAGTTCTTCCACGTAATACTTACTTCTGAATTTGAAATGTATTAATCAGTTTTAACAAAACCTCATATCAAAAATCTGATTTGGGCAAGAAAACAGTGATTTGAGGTTGCTTACCAAAATGTAGTCATCAATTTTTTAAAAAGTCACTGAACTCTTACAGAAATCCAATCTTCAGATTGAGGAAGAGAGAGATTTTCCTTATATATATGTGATTAACAAAATCATGAGTTTTGTGTTCAATGAAATGGCTTCTTAAATCCCACCTTTATGTCCAGTTACTTTATTTACAGAAGGATGTATTAAATAATCTCCTTTATTTTGTTGTTGTTGTCGTATTTTCCCTGTATTACTGCTTTCCTTTTGTTCCTCTGAGAGTTGATTAATTTCTTTCTCTTGTGTTGGAGATTGGAGCCATACCCTCTATAGCCTAAGGCTTCATAGTCAGATTTGTCCTCTTCCTCTTTGAGATGAGCTGATAAAAGTTTAATATTGATTATAGAATTTCAGTACAAAAGTCCTCCTGAACAAGAGAAGGATTTTACATATGATTTTTATATTGTTAGTTTTGGTCCATAGACAGTCGACAGTCTCTAAAACTGAAGTAGTTATTCTCTTACCTACTTATTCATTTTTGTTCTGCTCTTACAGATTATACATAACATGTCTAATTTAAATTTAGCAGTAGTCCCTTAGTGTTTAGCCCAATATTTTAATCTTTTTGGATTTAACACTCATGACCCTGATTGCCTTTCTCTATTCATTGTATTTCATCTATCCTACTTGGTAATGTTTTTCATTTACCTTTATTTTCTGTAACCATATGGAATACCTGACAGTAATTTATAATGAAAGAAGTTAATTTGTCTCACCATTCCTAAGACCAAGAACATGATCTTGGCATCTACTTGGCTTCTGATTAAGATTTTAAGATCCTATGACAGTATGTGTGTACAAGAGAGGAAAAGAGAAATAAATTTTCACAATAGCTAATCCGTTCCTTCAAGAAAACAGTCATCGGGGCCTGGCAGGATGGCTCAGTGGTCTAGAGTGCCTGCTTGGGAAAGCTTGGGCAGCTTCAGGGACTGTGGTTCAATCCCCAGCACCATATGCGCCAGCCCTGCCCTCGGGGTGGGCTGAGCCGGCCGTAAAAATGAGTGAATAAACAAACAAAGATTCTGAAACAAGAAAAAAATAAAATTAAATTTTAAAAAAGACAAAAAAAAATTATTAAAAAAAAAAAAAAAAAAACAGTCATCCATTTGAAAAGGCAGACCAATCAATGGCTGCCTTTTGGCTCAAACACCTCTTAAAAGTCTCCAACCTCTCAACACCATCCTATGCTAGCATAAGCTACATCCAAACCCTAGTGCCTTGTGTGGACAGTTCTATTTATATTTTCTTATATGTGGCCCTCATAGCAAAATCTTTGTGTTATTTAGGCAAGATCTAGATTCCTTTAGCTGGTCATTTTTTCTCGTTTTTGTATTGATCTATCCTGTTTCTCCTAAGCTCATGAAAAACCCTTTTAGGTTTGCCTCTCTTTGGGTTTTGTTTTTATTTTTGCTTTGGAGACAGAATTTCTCTATGCAGTTCATGCTCCCTTTGGAGCCCAGGGTAATCCTGAACTTGCAACAATCCTCCTGCCTGAGCTTCCAGAGTACGGGAATCAGATGTTAGCTTTACACTGTTGTCCCTCATCAAGGTGATGAGTATTGTATTACTCTCTTCCCCCTTTACCCTTGCCACATGCTTACACATCTGTTCCTTAACAGCCTACCTGAATTTGGTTCACTTTAACTCACAGGGTCCTTATTTGAATTGATTGATTGATTGATTGATTTGTCCTCCAGCACTGGGATTACAGGCAGATGGTGCTGGCACGATGCGCCCAGAGTTCCAGGGCAGGCAAGTCATACAGTACAGGGATCAAACTCTGGACCTTGTGCTTACCAGGCAAGCGCTTAGACTACCAAGCTGTCTCCCTAGTCCCAGTGTCCCAACTCTCCTGGCAGCCTAAATTATTGTCCCTTAAAGAACAATACAACTCAATATGAAATCCCACTTACCATCATGTTACACAATACTTTCTATAGCACTTGATGTTTTTGCACAAATGTGAATAGAGAATCTGACAATACATGCAGTGCTCTTCCACACAGTATATGTTCCTCTGTTTTGTTATATTACATGTTCAAATAGTTATTAAACAGTTTATTTGGATTACATGCTACTTTGGAAAGTATCAAACTTGAGTAAGATTTTTTCGTACTGGGACATTGTGTAACATTTTAGGTGCTATAATAGAAATCACTTCAGAGAGTTGTAAATGCAAAAGTCAAATAATTGCCAAACATTTGAATTTTTCAATTTTATGAGGTTTTGTTCATAATATTCTAAAGATACTTTCATGGATACTGCCTTATTTATTTTATTATTTTTTTTTTTTGGATGGTTGAAAAGACAATTTAATAAATGGTAAGAGGTCAGTTAATCATAGCATAACAATTTGCAACATTCAGGCACCAAATAATAGAGTTCAAAATGTATGAGCAATCACAGTTGAAGCTAGAAGAAAAAATAAGCAAATCCACAACTGCAATCAGAGATTTCCACATTTCTCTCAATAGCTGATAGTACAAGTAGACAGAAAATTGGTAACATAAAATAACACTATACCCAACTTGAATTAATTGACATTTAGGGAACAAATGTTCCATCCAACAACAGCAAAGTATGTGTTCCTTTTAAATGCACATAGAACAGTTCTGGTCTATAGTATTTAAGTCTCAATGCATAAATAAAAAGATTTAAATCACACAAACTACATTTCTATCTCAGTTACTTTTCTCTTGTTGCCAGAACAAATACCTGATACCCCAAATTAAGGAAGGAAAGGTTCATTTAGCTCACAGTTTGTGGAGGTTTCAGTTCATACTTGGCTGGCTCCAAGGCAGAGAGGCACATGGTAGGGGGCAGCAGCTCATAGCGGCAGGAGACAAACAGTGAGAGCAAAGGCGAGGAGCAGCAGCTGTAATGGCAGCGGAGGCAGAGTAGGCCTGTCCTGTATGTTGCATTCAGGCTGTCTTCCCCACAGCGGCGTGGCACTGCCATGTATAATGCCAGCAGCACTCACACCTTAATCGCAGCACTGGATCATGGATACTGCCTTATTTAATGGCTTAGAAGTTTCAATAATGTGGGCGAGAAACTTTATAGGGTGCATAATTGAGACTGAGGAACAAAGGTGCTTAATTGGGAGTTATCACAAACCATGTGAAAATAAAACTATTATTTCCTTGCTGTATCTGTATTTTGAGGAGTTGTTACTGCTTCTGCTACTGGTGTTCTGCTTTGTTTTTGTTTTTTGAGACAGTCTCCCAGTGTAGTTGGAGCTGGCTCTGAGCTCAGGATGTGTGTGTGTGTGTGTGTGTGTGTGTGTGTGTGTGTGTGTGTGTGTGTGTGTCTGTCTGTCTGTCTGTCTGTCTGTCTGTCTGTCTGTTCCATGGTGGTCTTTCTCAGCCTCACAAGTTCTGGGATTGCAGACATACAGTAGGACACCCAGCCCTGTCTATGGTTCTTACTGTATAAACTTATAAAGAATAATTTAATTTCCTAGGCCTTAGTTTCTAGTCTGTATTTGGAGTAAAGTAAGTCATGGTATCCTAGAGCTGAGATTGTAGTTTTATGTTAAGATGAGTAGCCTTAGCATTTTGTTTATCTTTTTCCATTGCTGATTTCTGTTCGTTATATATGCTGCATAATACTCTTCTGCTTTTCTGCCTATCTTCCTTCTTGTAATACCATGTCCTCTGAGCCAGTTCCATACAACCGGATTGGCTGGCAAGAGAACCATGCAAATACTACTCATTAGTAGTCAGTATAGGCAGGGATTGAAAAATAACCAAGTAAAGGGGTTTTGATTGGGTATCGGCAGCATGTGCCACAGATATTTGAGACTCTTTCTGTGTGCTAGATTTACCAGGAAATTTCTTAGGGAATATCTCAGGTTGGAAATGACTTGAAGAGAGTGCTAGAGAGTGATACATTCGACATTTCACATGGATGTAAAACATAGAATTGGAAATAAAATTTAGTTTTTTCTCATTCTAAAGCTTCAATTCCTACTGTGTGGCACCTTACTTTTGTACCGTAAAAGTACGATCTCTTGATTTCTTTTGAACCCGCGGTTGAATATCTAGATGGTCTTCAATGCACTCTGATTATTAACATCTTTTACTTCAAGTTAATAACTTTATTAAACATATACTGCTAGTAATTAGTACCTCAGGGCTCTGTAATGTATCATTTTTATGTATTTCAAATATTCCATTTTTTCATAACTTCTCTCATTTTTTTTTTTTTTTTTTGTCTTTTTGAGACAGGGTCTCATTATGCAGTTGAGGCTGGCCTTGAGCTCACTTTTGTAGCTCAGGCTGGTCTCGAACTCGCACCAATCCTCCTGCCTCAGCCTCCCGAGTGCTGGGATTACAGGCGTGTGCCACCACGCCCGGCTACTTCTCTCATTTAAATAACAAAGGCATCCAGTAAATATTTGTTATATGAATGAATGATGACCTTTTAATATAAAATTCAGTTTTTCACCACAGAATAGTCTTAGCCTTTTCTTCAAAAGATAATATTGACAGTACTCCATGGGCACAGCTAATGCCAAAGTTTCAGGAAGCTATAGCTTACTCTGAAAAAACAAACAAAACACCAAAACTAATGCATTTTCTGTGTATTTTTAATTGCATTTTGGTTCATGCTAGGCTATATGATTGCCCAGTCTTTTTCTGTATTGAGTTACAATATAAAATAAATGATCAAGCTGAAATTTATATTGTTCAGAGTATTGAATTTTTAAACTTGTGACATGAAATTAACTGTTTTTTTTTTTTTTTATTTTGTATTTCTAAAGCAAGGGGAAGTCAGGCTAAAGTGTTTGAAAGCTCTACAGAGCCTCTATACCAATAGAGAATTATTTCCCAAGTTGGAGTTATTCACTAACCGATTCAAGGTAAGCATCAAGAATGGTGAGCTTAATTTTCATTTTGTGAATAGTAGGTACAGTGAAATTATATAACAAGTGTTTGCTTTCTATTCTTTTATTTTTTTATGGCCAGCTCAGCCTGCACTTGGGGTGGGGCTGGCTCAGCATGTGATGCCAGGCTCGAACCATGGGTCCCTGCAGTTGCCTAAGCAGGCGCTTTAGACTCCTGAACCATCTCGCTGCGCCCCCCCCCCTTTTCTTTTTTTTTGGTCTTTTTGAGATAGGGTCACACTATGCAGTTTAGACTGACCTTGAGCTCAGTTTTGTAGCCCAGACTGGTCTCAAACTTGCACCAACCCTCCTGCCTCAGCCTGCCAACTGCTGGGATTACAAGTGTGCACCACCAAGCCCAGCTACTTGCTACACATTCTTTAAGCAAACTCATATAACTTGGATGAATTAATCCCTGTTTTACAACATCTATACCCACTGTGAGTTATTTATTGCCTGTGAAGAAGGCTCTCATGTAAAATAAGAAATTCTGTATTAATTTTTATAAATATGTTTAATGTGAAGGTTTTCTTATGTCATTGTTTTGGCAGTGTCAGTTGAGAAAAATTTTACATTACAAACATTAATATTAACACCCTTCCTATGTAAGTACAAATATAATAATAGAATTTCAAGAGGAAATTTTTGTATTAATCCTGTGATTAGTGGTACCTGAGCTCTCATGGCTTAGTTACATTCGTTTATTGTATAACATTTTTTTTAGGATCGTATTGTATCAATGACACTTGACAAAGAATACGATGTTGCTGTAGAAGCTATTCGACTGGTTACTCTGATACTTCAGTAAGTATAATGTTTTGTTTTGTTTGCCTAGCTAGGGAATGAACTCAGACCCTTGTGTTTGCCAGGCGAGCACTTATTCTACTGAGCTATCTCCCCGGCCCCCAATATTATTAATATTTTTATGTAGTCTTTTGATAATCCTTAAATACACTTATACTTCAAGTTCTGTTCAAAACAAAATATTTGCTTTTCTTGTTTTTTTCTTGTCTCTTTCATATAAAAGATCTTTTATACAATACAGGGAGTATATCATTGACATGACAAACCTGTTTAAGATGAAAACAGAAAAATTATTCAAAAGAAAGAAACATCATAATTCAGACATTTCGGGGATAGCCTTTTTTGTTATATAGAAGTGACAGAAAGGAAATTAGGCAGGTAATTGTTTTATTAACAAGACAGTTTAAATATAGATTTCTAAATAATATAGCTTTATCTTTGCAAGTTTGACTACAGCTAGCAAAATTTATGTGATTAATAATGAAATTGTTACAAATTCTCCTTTTTCTGCTTTTTATGATGCCATTTTTATTATAAACCAAATATCCCTAACAGAAGTACTATTGTTTGGACTCCTTTTGCTTTTTTGCCCTAAGTACATTTGTTTTATCATTGTGGTTTTATAATAGGGGATACTCTGTTCTTTAAAAGTTGGGTTGGCCAGATAGCTCAGCAGATTAAAGCACCTACCTAGGCAGCCACAGGGATTGAGGTTACATGCCCTGCATGCCTTGCTGGCTCTACCCCGCCAGGGTACCCTGAGACAACTGTTCAGACTGGGCATGGTGGCACCCAGTGCTTAGGAAGCTGAAAACAAGAGGGCCACTATGAGTCAAATCTGTGTAGTGAGACCCTGTAGACTCTGTACTAAATATTAAAAATAAGTCTAGTCTTATTAAAAAACTACTTTATTTTCTAGTCTATGAATTTTTAAAATATTTTTCAGGTAATTCAAAAATTTGCTTTAGATTTAGAATAGTAGAACTGGATAGAATTTTATGGTAAATAGGGAAAAAAGAAATTTTTTATGATACTATATCATTTGTCTATGGCAGTGATTTCTTTGTTCACATATATCAGGCTTTTTACCTAGAGAAAGTTTTCTTCAATAGAGATCTTGTGCATTACTTAGTTAATTCTTTTTTGTATTATGTCCGGCTCAACCTGCCCTGGGGATGGGGACGGGGCTGGCGCAGCATGTGGTGCCAAAAGTCAAACCACAGTCCCTGCAGTTGCCTAAGTTTGCCTAAGCAGGCGCTTTAGACCACTGAGCCATCTTGCCAGTCTTAGTTAATTCTTGCACGTGTATATTTTTATTGTAACAGAATTACCAAGCATTTTCTATATGGTTATTGCTGAAAAATAAAATCCTTTCACTTTTATGTCAAACTTATATCTGTACCCTAATTAGAATTCTTAGGAATTTTCATGTTTTCTTGATTTTTTTGCTTTTTCTATGTATATTATCGGCAACAACTTCATTTTTTTATCCTTTCTTAACAGTTACAAGTTTTGTTTCATTCCCTTAAATGCATAGTCATTCAACATTATTAACATAAATATATTCTCCATTGATGAACTTGAATTAAATTGTCATGTCTGATAAACCTCTTTCATATTTCTAGAATATATCCTATTTGGTTTTGTTTTTTTTGTTTGTTTGTTTTGTTTTTTTTTTAAACTTTTTTTTTGTTTGTTTGTTTCAGAACCTTTATTTGTTTATTCACTCATTTATATGGCCAGCTCAGCCCGCCCCCGAAGGCAGGGCTGGCGCAGCATGTGGTGCCAGGGATCGAACCACGGTCCCTGAAGCCGCCCAAGCTTTCCCAAGCAGGCGCTTTAGACCACTGAGCCATCCCGCCAGGCCCTAGAATATATCCTATTTGAAGAGCCATGTTTCATTTTGTTTTGTTCAAATACATTGTTATATTTAATATCAGGCTTGTTATATGTGTTCTTTTTTGTTACTTTGTATTAAAATGTATAGACTATTTGCTCATATTTCTTTTTTTGCTGATAGAATTTTTAAATTGGTTCATTTTTGCAGTACATTATGATTATTTTACTAGTAGGAAATTGGTACATGTACATAACACATCTGATTTCATCACTTCCTACTCCCAGTTCCCTCTTTTCTCTACCTCCATCTCTTGGTGCCCTTCCCTTTTTCAAAAGATGTATCTACTTAGCTCTATTATCTGTGCTTTATTGTGCCTTTCATTTATATTTCTGATTTTTCATATAAGAGAAATCATGCAGTATTTAAGCTTGTGTATCATATTTATTGACTTATTCTCAAGGTGCATCTATTTTCCTGCATATGGCTTATTTATCTACTATATGGTAGAGCAGTACTCCACTGTATATAAATACTGCATTTTCTTCATGAATTCACTTACTGATGCATATATAGATCATTTCCAAGCTGTCGCAATTGTGAAATCTGGGGCTAAAAACATTGGTGTGTGTGTATATCACTGTATTATGATGTCTTTATCTCAGAAAGATAGCTAAAAAGGAAATAGCTGGGTCAGATAGGATTCTATTGTTATTGCTTTGAGGATTCTGTGAACTGATGTCCAAATGGTTATACTAGTTTACATTCCTACCAACAATGTAGAATGGTTTCTGTTTCCCTGGCAGTGTTGCTAGAATGCATTATACAATTTTTCAATGATAGCAGTTCTTTGTAGAATCAGTTGAAAGCACCGTCTTGTTTTAATTTCCATTTCCTTGATGATCAGAGAATGAAAATGTTTCATGTATTGAGTGGCCATTTGTACTTCCTGTTCTTAGAAGGTTCTGTTCATTTCACTTGTTCTTTTTGATTGAATGTTTTATTTAAGGGATGTCTAATTTTCTCATCTTTATATTAGATATAATTCTTCTGAGGTATAACTGCCAAATAATGTTTCCCTATTTTATATGTTGTTTCTTTACTCTTGTTTCCTTTGCTGTACAGAAGCTTTTTAATGTAATGTTGATCCTTTTTGTTGACTCTTAGGATTATTTCTAATGCAGCTGGGGTTCTGGTCAGAAAGTCTTTGCCTGTATCTTTAAGAGCGTGACCTATTTTTTTCTTCTAGCAAATTTCTTCTGTACTAACATTTGGATTGTTGATTTTAAAATTAAATTTAAGCAATGTCATTCACAATAACATCAAACAAAAGTAAATACTTAGAAAATTTGAGTTTAGTTCAGTACATAAAGAGTAATACTAGTCTAGATTCAATCTTACATGTATACAGCTTGCTATTGCTTTTTATTTTTATACTGGAAATTGAACAAGGCCCTTCAGTTTACCATATGGTTGCTTGGACACTGGGCTATATTTTGAGCCCAGCTTTTGCTATTCTGGGTCTCTTCTGGTTTCATATAAATATTAGGATTGTTCTCTCTAGTTTTGTGAGTAATGTTGGTATTTTGATTGGGATTCCATTAAGTCAGTTTTAGAAGTCTGATCATTTGACAATATTGATTCTACCTATCAAAGAACAAGAATATCTTTGTCCTTTTCTGATATCTTTTTGGGAATACTACAATTCTCATTGCATAGGTCTTTGACTTCCTTAGGTTAATTCCTAAGTATATAGTTTTACTTGTTATTATGAATGACATTACTTTCCAAGTTTCTTTCTAAATTAGTTCATTATGAGTGTACTGAAGCTCTACTGGTATTTGTGTGCTGATTTTGTGTTATGCTACATTACAAATTTTGACTATTAATTCCAAGAGTCCCTTGGAATTTTTGTCTGTTCTACAAAGGAGACTTTTTTCTTTCCTATACAAATCCCTTTTCTTTCTCTTGTCTGATTGGACTGGGTTAAGTACTGCATTGAACAAGAATGTTGGTAGTAGGCTTCCCAGTCTCATTCTTGCTTTTAAGGGAAAACTTTCAGGTTTTTCCCTTTCAATAGGATGTTGACTTTGTTTTTTGGTTTTGAGATAGCCCCCCCCCCCTCCCATACTAGGGATTGAACTTGGGACCCTGAGCTTGCCAGGCAAGTGCTTACTTGCCTGGCCCAAGATATTTATCTTTAATTTGTCAGAAATGGCTTTTACCAGATTAGAATAAGATCTGTCTGTCCTGTCTTATCCTGTCCTGTCCTGTGCTGTCCTGTCCTGACCTGTCCTGTCCTGTCCTTATTTGGCACAGGATCTCACTAAGCAATTCGAACTTGTAGTGAGTGACCCTCTTGTCTCAGCCTCCCCAACGCTGGGATTACAGGCACATGCTACCATGCCCAGTTTCTAGACTAAGGTTTTCTGTACCTATTTTCTTGTAGAATACATCAGTGAAACTATAACCATCACTGGCATTTCTTAGTTTTTATTATTATTTATTATTATTATTATTATTATTATTATTATTATTAGTGGTTCAGTTTTATTTCCAGTTACTGAATTTGTCATGGTTGTTATATTTTGTTTCAATTTTGGTAGTTCATAAGTATTTAGGTATTGAACCATATATTCTGGATTCCCCATTGTATTATAGTACAGGATTTCAAAGGAGTTACTAATAATCTGGATTTTGGCAGTGTTCATTGCGACTTCACCTATTTCATTTCTGTTACATTGGTTTGGGTCTTTTTCCTTTTTGGGGTAAGATTGCCTTAAGAGTTTTTCTATTTATTCTGTCACTGATTTATTGGTTCTTTGTAGTCTCAATTTCATTAAATTCTGCTGTGATCTCTTTAATTTTATTTCCTTGCACTATCTGAATTTGGATTGTTCTTGTTTCTTTAGGATCTGAGGGAGCATTGTTATGTTAATTATTTTGGTTCACTCTTTCTGATGTAAGTGTTCAAAGGTATAAAGTTCTCTATTAGGATTGCTTTCACTAGGTCCATAAAGTTTTGGTATGTTGTACTGGCATTGTCATTCAGTTCTCTAAAGTAATTTCTTCTTGGATTCTTCTTGCTTACTTCAGAGTATATTGTTTAATTACCATGTGTTTGCCTATTTTTGTGTTTGTCAGAGCCATTCAATTATATTTTCATATGTGCTGTGATGTGGTCATGTGCATTACATAAGTTGGATTCTTTTGTATTTACTTAATCATGTTATCTAGACTGGCATGTGGTCTGTTTTGAAAAAAGTTCATTACTCTGCTGAGAAGAATATTCTGTTGCAGTTGGATAGAACACTTAAGTTAATTAGCTGAACATTTCGGGTTAAATCTGCTATTTCTTTGGGCATGTGTGTTCATCTGTGTTTTTGTGACAGTGGGGTTCTGAGCCCCTCATAACTGTGTTCATATTTATCTGATCTCTTACATTCATTAGTGCTTATTTTCTGAAATTGAGGGCACTGGCATTTGGTGTATATATAACTTCTTGTTGAACTGTTCCCTTCTTTCCCTTCTGCTTTGTGTTGATTTGAAGTTTCCTTTCCTGAAAATAATATGACTATTTCTGCTTGTGTTCAGTCTCCCACTGCATAGAATTTTGTTGTCCTTTGATTTTTTTTCTCTGTGAAATTTCTTCTTTGAGTAAATATGTTTGTTCTATATAACATACCATTGGGTTTTGGAGTTTTGTTTCTGTTTTTAGTTTTTTTTTTTTTTTTTTT
>PVJA010034013.1:0-22884 GCA_004027025.1 Myocastor coypus | reverse complement strand
AGTCGCTGTTAACCAAGCTAAGCTCAAACTTGTAAGCCTCCCGTCTCCACCTCCCGGAGTGATGGGATCATGGTCATGCATCACTATGCCTGGCTTCATGTGTCCCAGCCTTCTTGCTTACGTAGCCCAATTGCTTTAACCTTGGGTAAAGGAAATTGACAAGCTACTGAGGAAAGCTTTCAAGAGATGATCACTGAGGCTGCCAGACTCATAAGTCAGGCTTGGGAAATGGAATTTAGCACTTACCTCAGGTCTGTTGAAATTCAGCAGGAATTTGACATCTGTCCAGATACTGTAATAGCAGGACAGAGTCTCTGTTGCCATTTCTGTTTTCTCAGTACTGATGTATGATTCTTTTTTCACAGTCCAAGGGATCACGGGTTATTGATGTTGGCACACCAGCCTGGACTCTGTCACTATGGAACGAAAGTGGCCTGCTGCTATGGCTGGAGAAGGAACAGCAGGGGAGTCTGTGAAGGTAAGTTGTGCAAAAACTCAGATGTCTATACACTCAGGTCAGATCTTGTGGTTTCATCTGTGGACAACTACAAATCCCCATGGTCTCAGTTGTAGCAAGATCTCTCCCAGCAGAGTGTGACCGACACTGTCACAGTAGACATGGTTGATTTTAGGAGACTGAAAGTCACTTACCTCTGTTATGACATTAGCATGTATAGCTGGGTTGTTTTTGTCTTTCTTTTTCTTACTCTACAATTACTGAAATCTTTAAAAAAAATCTGTTTTCTAATTATGGATTTTCTCAACAGATTTCAAATGAAATACACATATTACTAATCACCCACCCAATATGCTTTGACCATGAAGAAGTAAGCTTTCACCTTATGGATCAGCTACTCACATTTCTGAAGTTCATAAGGCTGGCTTCTAGCTGACAGTGAGAAACACATGCATATAAGCAAAGATTTTAAGTATTTTTCCAATTCTTCATAGAAATTGCAAATTAAAGAAGCATCATTTGCCTTGGGACTCTGAGAGCAGCCTCCAATAATTTCAAGAAGGTTGGAAAGGACAGAGAGGAGCATACAGTTGCATCCTGACCAACAGCTACAGTGCAACGTCAATTCTGCTCTCACCGTGGATGGCTCTCTGGTGCTTACTTTGGCAGCACAGATACTAGGTGACTCTGAGCAGAGGTGCACTCCAGGGTGAGAACCTGGCCCCACTGTCCCTGTCTCCTAGCAAGTGACACATGCCCAACCTCAGTCCCTTATCAGCTAAGTGGGATAATATAATCACATGTCCCATAGAAGCAAGAGAGAGAGAGAGAGAGAGAGAGAGAGAGAAACAGAAAAGAAAGAAGAAAAGAAAGAAAGGAAGGAAGGAAGGAAGGAAGGAAGGAAGGAAGGAAGGAAGGGAGGAAGTAAAGGTTAGTCAGTTTTAGGAATAAAAATGCTACCTTCTTTTGCTGCCAGAAACCTTCCTCTCTAACTATTCCAAAAATAACTGGTTTAGCCATGGCAAGAGGAAGAACTATATAATATCTGAAATGCACAAGGTAGTGGAAGCCATCAATGCCCTTTCCTCACACTCACTGCAGTCCTCTTGTGATGAGATGGTAGGAGTGTGAAGATGCTAGAAAAATTAAGATTAGCTTTGCCTAGCAGTGCACATGTGTAATCCCAGCACTCGGGAGGCTGAGATGGAAGGATTGTAATGTCAACCCCAGCCTGAGAAGCTTATGACTTAGTGAGACCCTATCTTAAAAAGAGTAAAAACAGTGCTGGGTATGGAGGCACACACCTATGGTCCAGCGATCAGGAGGTTGAGGCAGGAGGATTGCTGCAAGTTCAAGATCATCCTGAAGTACAAAATAGGTTCAAAGCCAGACTGAATTATATAGCAAGGCCCTGTCTCAAAAAAGACCAAAAAACAATGTCACTATTGCTCATTCAGATAAAGTTGGAACATCCTCCTGGGAATTGTATCAGTGAAGTGAGTGTATGGATCCTCCCCTTGGATTTATAAATGTGTTCACAATCAATGGCATTTTCAACTAGACTGAGAGATGGTGAGTGACCTTGGGCAAGGTACATAGGTCACTAACTGTCCCCTTCCTTCCCTGCCACATGGCAGCAGTAGTGTCTACTTTAGAGTATACAGCATGTAAACATTCAAGAGTGGGCTTATGACCTGGAACACAGAGGAAAAATCTTGTGAATTACTATTTGAAGTCACTCAGGTGGAAAGGGGACAGAGCCACGTGAGACACATGATTTGCAACCTGTTACAGTCCCATGAACTTTGGTGCCTCCTGCCGTAAAACTCACAAGGCCTGGCTTGTTGCTGGTGCTTAAATGAGGGCGAGCTCTGGATTTCTGGAAGAGCTATTCTTTAACTAGATCAGAGCAATGTGGTTGCCATATGCATAGCCAATCACATCTATAAACACACACACACACACACACACAGAGACATGAAAGAACTTGAAGCGAGACTAAGGTCAGGTGTAGAGGGTTGAAGCAAAGTGTTCAACTGTTGTATTGTTCCGTTGTCGGTGCCGAAAGAAACGACAAGAAGGCCCGATGAATGTAGCTCAGAGGACTCACTGATACTTGTCTCTCTCAAAGTGAGCCCAGAGCTGCAGAAACAGCTCACTTTTATTGAGGGCTACAAAAAGGCTATGGAATGTGCGAGACTACTTTACAGATTACCAATCACTATGGCTTCTACCATTTGCCTAACACTAGGTTCATACAAATGCTAACAGATAACCATAGAGCAGGGGAGGTGGCAACCCTTAACATCCCAAGCAAGAGATCGATAAACAGGGCACCAGCAAAGGAAGCTGCTATTCACAGGTGTAAATCCCAGCTTTCCGGGACCTACAACAGACAGCAGCCCTCCCTGGGCTCTGTTCCTTGTTTCCTGCTTCTCAGGATATCAATTGGGCATATTGCTATATTCAACATGCAAGTTTTGCAAGCTGCAAAGATCATTGGCACCTCTACTGTGCCAGTCAAACATTTTAGTTTTATATTGCACAACTTTCATGTCTAAAGTATGGCACATTTTATTCAATTTGCATGGTCCTTCTGGATGGTAAAGTTATAAGGTTTTTTTTTTTGTTTCTTGTTTTTCTTTTCTCCTCCATCTTCTTCTTTTTACCAGAAATTGAACTCAGAACCTTGCGCTTGCAGTCAGGTGCTTATGCTACTAAGCTACATCTCTGGCCCACTTTTGGGTTTTTTTGAGACAGGATCTCCCTATGTCACCCATGCTGGCCTTGCATTCACAGTGATCTTCCTGCCTCAGCCTCCTGAGTGCTGACATTACAAGTGTGCACCACTCTGCCCACCTAAAGTCATATGTGTCTCGAAGCCACTACAAACAAGAGTAGTGAGTTCATGGGTTCTGGGTTGCTGATTTCTAAGAGAGAGTAGGGGCAAACAGTTAGGAGAATACATGTCGACCTAGCCAAACAAGCCGAGGCAATGCCCAGGTTGGGAGGCCCCAGTCTGCAGGGGCTCTCTATTCTATCCATATATTTACTGTCTGTTTTCCTCAAGCCCCTGCTTCTGTGTGCGCTGGAGTTTTCCAGCTCTTGAGCTCTGCCCTGTCTAAATTTGTTCCCAGGATAAGGTCTGTATCAACTCTATATCCTTAACCTTAAAATATATGTCACATTAGGGAGATGGGAATAAGGAGTTGTCCACACAAACAAATCCGTATTGTAAAACTACAGATGAAGGAGATTTGAGGAGAACTGAACAAAAAAGTTTCACTTTGTGGAACACATTCTTCAATATCTGGCCATTTTGGGCACACACTCAATTTTCCTGAAGCTTTGACCTTAGAGTGCACGTATTCTCAGCACTTCTCCTACGAACTATTTGGCATTTATCCTAGTCTTTCCTGTCTGTATCACACTGGAAGTCAGTATCCAGGGAACAATCAGAGTTGTTCAGAGCTTAAAACAATAAAAGATTTATTTTTCTAACATCTGAACTTAAAGCTACATTGCCAAGTACACATCTATAACAAAATAGACACTGGAAATTAGAGTCTATTTGATGTTAGATTTCCTAGAAGCTAGGCCCAAAAAGAAGATTCTTGTAAAAACATTCTACTGTGGATGCTCTTAGAAGAAACCTAAAAGCGCGGAAGGAAGCAGGAAAGGAACCAGGCAGAAATATGGTTTCAGGAGAAGTCAAGCTTCCTCACTGTCCTGCCTAAAGATCTGGCTGTTAATTTCAGAGGAGTCCAGCCTGCTAGCAAACAAGGAACTGGCCTTGTAGACCCTGCCCCAGTGAGGCACCCATCACGACCGTGGCGGGCAAAGCAAAGAGAGGAGTTCAGCACAGTGTGGCATGCATCAGGGCACATGGTGGTTTCCATTAACCAGATAAACAATTGTTCAGAGGCTTAATCAGTGGTAGAAACAGGGATAGAGTGCTATAACTGAGTAATTTGAGGACAAGAACAAAATAGAGATTACTGAGATTTTGAGAAGAGGAAACTGGGAGAAGGATGGTGCCATTCACCACAACAAAAAGTATTCTGGGGTTGAAGGCTTTTGGAAGAGGCTTGCCGAGAGCTGTGCCTCCTGGCAGCCAGGGAACGGAAGGGCAGAGAATGTGCGGCCTGCCTGGGCAATGGCTGGGGGTCCCTTTCCTGAGTTTCTACTCAAAGCAGAAGTTGCTGAGAGCCTGCAGAATTCTCTGTGCCTTCCCTCCTCATGTGTCATTTATCTGCTTCACTTCTTCTCTTAGGGATTTTCTTTTTTCTTTCTGTTTCCCCCCCCTGTGTACTACTATTTCTTCCTCATCTTTTCCTGTGAGGTAGACTCATACAGCCTTCATTTTTGACTCTATCTTTCTTTCCTGTAGGCCATTCCTCCAGGTATTCTATAGTCCTTTCTTCCCAATATACACTAGCCCATTCTTTTTTTTTTTTTTTTTTTTCCAGGGCTGACTCAGCCTGCCCTGGGAGTGGGGCTGGTGCAGCATGTGGTGCCTGGGATGGAACCTCGGTCTCTGTCATTGCCTAAGCTTGCCTAAGCAGGCACTGAACCATCTCACTAGCCCCCACACTAGCCAGTTCTTCACAGTGCTCACTAACTTGCATTTCCCTCATACACTCTAGCAATTTCTACCAGTATTTTCTAGGCCATCCCATCCAAACTTACCTCTAGCCAAATCCTGTTTTTTTTTTTTTTAACAGGATCTCACTGTTCAGGCTCCTCTTGAACTTACTATATATACCAGGCTGGCCTCAAATGCCTGGCGATCATCCTGCCTCAGCATTCTTGGGATTACAAGTGTATGCCAACGTGCTTGGCTTATATTTTCTTGTTCCAATTCAGTCAGTTACATTTTATCTCTGTTATATTCCCCCTGCATTATTCATCGACTATTGATCGACTTCATATGAAGTGTTGCAATGCTGAAATAAATAACACAGAAAAGCAAATCCTGCCTTCATTATGCTACCTTGTGATATCCTCCTCCTCCTCCTGCTCCTCTTCCTTTTCTGCCTCATCGTGCTTTGCATTCCCATTCAAAGGGATGGAGGCCGCATCCCTTCCTGTCTAATCTGTGAGTTGTTCAGTTTGACTAATAAGCACACCCTTAAAGAGTTTGACCACTCAGAAGAAAACTAGGAGAGAAAATATGGTGAGGGATAGAAAGAAGAGGAAAGACCTTGGCGCTTGCCCAGGGTTACTCTGTACTCTCTGTCCTTACTTTCTGTGGCCACATGCACAATTAGCTGACAGAGGTCTGAGAGCCAGTACATTTCTTTGCACACCATGAAATGCAGGAAGATGCTAAGCAACAAGCAGAATAGTCATTCATGGAGGCTGGGCATGGGGTCTTTTTCCTGGAAACCTCTGTCTAGCAGCTGAAAGGGGATCGAGGAATAGAAAGCTCACAGGCCAGCCCTGTGTGGCCCCAAGGCACTCTCTGCCACCCAGAAAACAGCAGCCACTTAGGTGCTTTTGTGCTCAGCACATCTTTTCCTTTCCCAGCCACCTGCGAACCTGTGTGCAAGTTTGGCGAGTGTGTGGGACCAAACAAATGCAAATGCTTTCCAGGATATACCGGGAAAAGCTGCAGCCAAGGTCAGTACATGGCCCGAGCCAGGGCCGGAGTGCAGATTCTGCCAGTGCAGTGGGGTTTGAGACAAAACATAAGTAAATAATTAAATAAATGTAAATTAAAAAAAAAAAACTGCAGTACATGAGATTTCTTAAGGTATTATAACTGGATCTTCAAATGAACATGGTTTCTGGAAGAGCTTTTTTTCAGCCAATCTGTTCCTTTGATAGATGTAAAACTTGTGGTTTGTGTCAAAATGCCCAATAAAAGGGCTTTTAAAACACCTAATAATGTGTGTTTTCTATCTTTTACAAAACCCAACAGTGCAGAAGGATATAAATGACAAAGTGAGAGTGACCACCCCTAATTTTTACTATACTCTAGCCAGCAGTTTGTTCTGGATCCTTTGGGCCTTTTTCTCTAGCAAACTGTTCTCGTGGACCCTGGACCCATCAGAGTTGGGTGCACTCTATCTTACCAAGGTTGCTTCCTGGTCCCTGCCCTGAACACTCACCACTGATGAAACAGGTCATGCCTCCATAATCGTTTATGCTGTCTCAAAGTGTTGCCATTGGGCATGACACCCAGCTAGACACCATCCTATCCAATCATTGTACTCTTGAGTACTTTTATAGGACAAATGTCTAAAAAGAGCACTGTCAAGTTGAAAGATGCTCATAGTCTTGTAACTCATACACTTTGAAAGACAATTGGTGGCATTTGTCCTAGACTTCATCTTAAGGCCCTAAAGTGTTTATTTGTAATACCTAGAATAGTGGTCTGCAACTTGGATTGTCTTCCATCTAAAGTACAGATGCCCTCTGCATTTTCATAAATTAATTTAAATTTCAGATAAACAACAAATAATTATACAATATGTGTCTGTTCTAAATATTGCATGAGTTTGGTCATTTATTGGAAATTCAAATTAAACTGGAAATCCTGCATTTTTATTTGCCAAATCTGGGAAACTTAGCCCAGGGTGAGTGTCTGAAGACATTTGGAAGGTGACCACATAGTGATTAGAGGCCACAAAGGATTATGATGCATAAAAATACCACCTCGGAGCAAGTCTATACAGTAAACCAACAGTCTTGACTTAGCCACTCAGGTAACCTTTGGCAATATCTGGCGATAGTTTTGGTTAGCATACTGGGTGTAAGAAATGCTTTTGGGGGGCCTGGCAGGATGGTTCAGTGTTCTAAATCGCCTGCTTAGGAAAGCTTGGGTGGCTGCAAGGACCGCGGTTCAATTCCCAGCACCACATGCTGTGCCAGTCCTGCCCTCAGGGCAGGCTGAGCCAGCCATAAAAATAAATAAACAAACAAACAAAAGTTCTGAAACAAGAAAAAAATAAAATAAAATAAAATAAAAAAAAAAAAAGAAATGCTGTTGGTATCTACTGGATGGACACCAAGGATCCTGCTAAACACCCTGCAGTGCATAGAACAGCATCCCCTACACCAGCCAAAAATGGTCTGGGCCAGGTTCTGGGAGACTGAGGTGGGAAGGTCACAAGTTCAAGCTCAATGAAGGCAATTTAGCAAGACCCTGTCTCAAAATAAAAAGGGCTTGAGATATAGCTAAATGCAAAGGCTCTGGATTCAGCGCCATTCACCCAAAAAAGAATGATCTGAACTCAAACATCACAAAAGGTGAGAAGCCTGGCATGAACAAACCTTCAGCATTAATAACTGTCCCTGATCCTATGGGGAAGCTGAACAGAGAACAGCAAATCAAGGCTAGCTGGCCCTAAGAAAGGCTGCCAGAGTACTCTAAGGGAGAGTACAATCTGAGACATGGGCACGCTTCCACTGCATCCTACAACTTCCAAGGCCTGACTAACAATCCTAGAGCTTAACTACACACATTGAGGTAGCCTTTCTCTGCTCCAGTAGCCCTGTAGCCTCAGAGAGACATTTCTGTCTCTCATGTCACTCTGGGTACATAGAGATCAGGCTAGGGCTCTATAGGTGTTTCTTAGATCTCCACCCAGCTGCTTGAGAGAGGTACATCAAGAAGCATGCTCTGCTTCCAGGTATGGTAGCACATGCCTGTAATCTCAGCAGTTCACAGGCTGAATCAGGAGGATCACTGTAAATCTGATGCCAGGCTGGGCTACATAGTGAGTTGAAGGTCAGCCTAAACTACATAGTGAGACTCTATCTTAAAAACAAGCAAACAGGGCTGGCCAGATTGCCCAAGGGACTAAAGCACCTGCTTAGGCAGAATGCAGTTGCTGGTTTAGATCCCAGGCATGGCGTGCTGGCCATGCCCCCAGGACAAACTGAGACAGCAATTGAGACTGGGCATGCTGGCGAGTGCCTGTAATCCCAGCACTTGGGAGGCTGAAAACAGGAAAATCACTCTGAGTCTAATCCACATAGTGAGACCCTGTACTAAATACATTTTTTAAAATATGCAAAGAAACAAACAAAAAAAGAATCATGTGTGTCTAAGCGATAGCTTAGCTGTATCCACATTTCTGTTACACATGTCCCCAGGACTGGAGCTGCTATGGTACAGGTATGTGTGGATCTAACTTTAGAGTCTGCCAGTTTTCCAAAATGTTTCTCCCAGTTGCCCCTCGCTCCAATGATGGATGGTCATTCTGTGTGCTTCACATCCTCACCAGTACCTCATGATGGCACTTTATGGTGGAGCAAGAGGCAACTAGGGAGTGCGTTGTCCCCTCCAAGGATGGCTGCTAGTGTTCATACCTGGAAACTTCTCCTTTGGTTAACCTTTCTCCATTTTCCAACAACCCTGGCAGATATGAATGAGTGCGGAATCAAACCCCGGCTGTGCCAGCACAGATGTGTGAACACACATGGCAGCTACAAGTGCTTCTGTCTCAGCGGCCACATGCTCATGTCAGATTCGACTTGTGCCAGTAAGTGCAGCCAATAAGCCACTCTTGGCCAGCCTTTCAGCCTTGGCTTGCGCCACTTGATACACTGGCAAAGGATTTGGTGACTTCTGTTTTGAGTCTCCAACAATGCTCCAGGACAAAGCATCTCACGCACTTCCTTTACAAAAAAATTATGGTAAAATGTATATGGTATGAACTTCACCACGGTAATCATTTTTAAAACGTGGCAGTCACTGCATGCGTAATGTTGTGCAGCCATCACTATCATCCAATTGCAGGGCTTGTTTGCCTCTCGCCACACTTCCTCCTCGCTGCCCTTGGCAGCCACTAATCTGCCTTCTGTCTCTGATTCTCCTCTCATGGACACTTACTTTACAAAGGAAAAAGACAAAGTAGGAGGAAAATAAATGATGTGTCTGTCTTATACCTCCGTATATAGGCCGGGTTGGGCAGGGTTCCATCACATAGCTGAGTGCACTGGCTCGCAGGCACACGTCGTCTTGGGGAGGTGACACATTGCTGTGCCATCTCAGGCCATCCATCAATCCTCCCCACCAGCTACTTTTCTCACGCCCCATGCCCCACTGCCAGAGATTAACGGCTCCCATTGGAAATGCTTTCTGACTCACATTCCTCAAAAGAAAAGCCGTTCTGTGATAACAAACACCCACAGCCTGTGGGAGGGTAAGCATCTACATCCATTCATTTATGGAGAGGAGAGGCTTTTCAGGTTTTATGTTGCAGCGCAAAGGCAAACCCACACCCCCTGCCTGCCTTCCCTCTTCCCCTCCTTGCTGTCATCCCTCTTTTCTCCACCCTGCAGGCCCTAGCAAAGCCAGCTTCCTATGTTTACAGAGTCACAGGGAACAATCCCCCCACCCCCTCCCCACCCTACCCCAACCCCTCATCCTGGGCTTTCCCAAGGTTATAAAATCTTGCCTCATGCATGACTCACTGCGCCACAGCTCCATGCTGTGTCCATCTATGGCAAGGTGCCTCCACACCACTGTCACTCAGCTCTTCTATTAGCAAAGCAAGCTCAAGAGATAAAGCAGCCATTTGAACTGTCATGTTTTTAAAATCATTATTATAAATTATACAAAAACTCACAGGAAGCAAACACATAGCTCAGTGGATTCTTACAAAGCTAGCACCCTTGGGAAGAAAACCAAGTAGAACTTCACGGGTGCCTTCTCTTGCCCCACCCCTGCCCTTTCCAAAGGGATCCACTGTCTCAGCTTTTATAGTGATCTCTTCCACTTCCCAAAAAGAGAGACATTTACGAGTGTATGTCAAATGTTCCATGAGGGATCAGTCGGTCCCAAAAATCAATTTCTTTCCCAAATGGACAGATAGAATTATGTTAATTTTTAGAAGTTTAAAAGAGAATGGCCTGGCCCGGGAGATAGCTCAACATCATAAGCATCTGCCTGGCAAATTCAAGGTCCAGAGTTTGATCCCAGGGTACCAAAAAAGAAAACGATGATCAAAGAACAAAAAGACTGGAGTCATATAAACATCAGTGCCAGCTTCCTGAGCCACTGAGGTCTGTGCTCCTGTGCCCAACTTTGTTTCTATAGGTCCGGTGTTACCCATGCTCCCTGTCTGTAGCTTAGTGTCCAGGCAACACAAGGCCTCTCTGATGGATGCTGGCTGTAGTCTACCCGGCTTGTTACAATCTCTTTTGTCCAACTCAGTAGTTACCATGCTGTGAAAGAAGATGAATGGAGCCAGCACATTCACTGTGCTGCCTTGATGTGGACATTGGGCCAGGAGCATAGGAATATTTTAGCCCTCATCAACTTATGACCCATGTCTGCCAGACTCCTGTGAATAAAGTTATGTTTCACAATGATTAACAGAAAAATCCAACTACATTATCTCAGATACTAAACAATCTGGAGGCAAAGTAGCTCTATGCCAGCTAGACAAGGACTCAGTCCCTGCCATCCTCACAGTCCCGATCTTATTCTTATGTTTATGGCTTCACAGCAGCAATATAGCTGCATTGGCTCCATATGTCATAAACAGATCAAAGGTAGGCAAAACTTGGGGAATGAAAGTGACACCCATAAACTAATAGCATTTTATCATGTAGCAATATCTTTTTCCAGCAGCCCATCTCCTCCAGTGGAGTACTTGCTCTATTTCTTTGGCCACATTGAGTCACATGGCCACTCCTTTTCATAAAAACAGCTTGGAACAAGACAAACATCTGGTTTTTCAGCCCCCAAGGTGAGAATGGCAAGAGAAAAGTGGGCCCGGTATGGCTTTGGGGCAGCTGATCAGCAGTATCTGCCATATATTTTAATACAGGTACCTGAAAAACCAAGTGTTTCAACACGGTGACTCTTATTAAGGGTATACAACTGTGGGGAGAGCTCAAGAATGGGTTTTTTACCACTAGCTCAGACTGCCAACTTACACGAGCAGTTATGTTTACCCCAGAGAGGTCAGCCAAGTGACATAAAGGAGTGACCCAAGCACACACAAGAGGAGAAAAGCATACAGTCAGAGCTGAATGTCCTACCTACATGGTCAGTGTCTCACCCAACAAAACAGACTACGGGCATGCTTCAACCTGGGGCCACCAAGACACCAACCACTGCCCTGCTTCCTTTGGGGTTTCCACTTGGGACTCACAATAGCACTTGTCCTTGAATGCTATTCCACAGATTGCCTTGCACATCTTAGAATCCAGAGGGACTCTCTTAGCAAGCATGTCTGACACCTCAGGAGGCACAGGCTAATCATGGTCGACCTTTACAGACTCTCGAACCTGTGCCAGGACCAACTGCCAGTATGGCTGTGAAGACACAGTGGAAGGACCTCGATGTCTGTGTCCATCCTCAGGACTCCATCTGGCCTCAGACGGCAGGAGGTGCCTAGGTAGGACTGCAGCTTCGGTCTGCACTTCCCCCCCTCCTGCCTTTATTCCTCTTTTACTGAGTGACCTCTTTTTCATACATCACAGTTGCCTTGTTGGTTAGACATTGCAGACTTCCTAGTGTATGGATATAGGCCCATTTCTGAGGTGATGTCATTTCTGCTCTAGACATACTTGGGGATGCTGGAAAAAACACTTCTGTAGTATTCTGCATTGACTAATGCTGCCATGAAAAAGAAGGTAGAAGTAATTTAGTATATCAGCACTGCATATTTTACTTCATGCACCACTCACCAGAAACTTTGCTATTCACATGTCATCCCTCAGTGATGACGCTGAGGCCACTGAAGGCCATGGGGCTATATTCCAAGTGCAAGTAAATATTTTCTCAGAAAAAAAATGTATTTGCAGATTTCTGGACATAACATTAGTGAAAATAGCATATACCTGCTATACTGTTTAACTTAAATTAGCAAGTAACCAATTTCCCTAAGAATACATGCTCTAAATTACACAGGCTAAGTATTCCTTCATGACTTTTGACCGGACAAAATGAGCAGACTAAATCAACAGAAAGCCTAAAGTCTTCATTAAATGAAAGTTTCAGTTTCATCAAAGGCATGGTATGGAACTTTGGTCTCTTGCTCAATTTTCTTATTTTGTATCTCAGGTTTGAGTTCCACAGAAGCTGAGTAAGAAGTTAGTTGGTAGGAAAGGTGACGTCAGGAAACCCCTGCTGAGCAATAGAGCAGTGATCCAGGGGAAGGCAGGCACTGGCACTGGGTAAATTCAGAGAGAGTAAGTGAGGTGTGGGCACCTCTGGGACATAGGGGAGGCTGATCTGAGCTTTTCCTCCAGGGCAAGGGTTCTAGGTATGACTCCGTCAACTCCTGCCAGTACTCCTGGCCCAGCCCATGTGGGGACTGGAAAAGAAGGTCACAGGCCCAGCAAGCAGCTTGTGACAGCTTGGAAAACAGAGAGCTAAGAGCTTCTGACTGAGGCACCCACAGTACACCCTTGGTGACTGAATCAATACTGTACATCTCGTGCTTTGGTTCTTGTGCAAGTCAGAATTATGGGCATCCACCAAATTATATATAGTCACAACAGTTATACTGTATCACATGATCATATTCATAACAACTGCAACAAATGTACAGAAGTGTACATAATGGATCAAGTGAGTACAGAGCCTCAGTAGGAAATACCAAATCAAACCAACCCGGAATTTAAAAGAGTTCCTAATCTTTTTAGATTTTTGCATCAAATAGCAGTATGATTTAATAATCTATAAGCAATAGAGGTATTTTCCAGTCAAGATATTTTATATAGAGACATTTAATAAACTGCATTTAGTAGGCTCGGCCAGGTAGGTCTCAAAATGGTTAAACACTTTTAAAAATATATGTGTGGGGCTGGCTGGGGATATAGCTCAGCAGCACAAATACCTGCCTGACAAGTACAAGGTCCTGGGTTTCATTCCTGGCATAATATTGTGTTTTCTCTTTGACAGTAGTCGAAGATTGAATGAGAGCCATGGAACTTAGTACTCTTTAATAAGATAAAACTTACAAAATATAAAAAGTGGTTGGAGCCGGGCGTGGTGGCTCACGCCTGTAATCCCAGCACTCGGGAGGCTGAGGCAGGAGGATTGGTGCGAGTTCGAGACCAGCCTGGGCTACAAAAGTGAGCTCAAGGCCAGCCTCAACTGCATAGTGAGACCCTGCCTCAAAAATCCAAAAAAAAAAAAAAGTGGTTGGAGAATAAAATAAGGCTTACAAGACAAGGCTGAATGTTGGCCAAACCGAATCCATATTTCTACCCACCTCTTAAATTTGTGGGGTGCCATTTGAATTGAAAAGGAAAGAGAGTGGGTGTTAAAGTGATCACTGAGAAACATTTTTGTTTTTTGTTTGTTTCTTCATTTCTTTTTGGTATTTTTTTAGGAAAAGGTCTACAGGGTGTTCAGGGTCTCACTACTACATTGGACTCATAATAATCTGCCTGTTTACAGCTGCCCATGAGCTGGGATTTCAAGTGTACACCACCATCCAGTCTGAGTCCATCTCAGTGTGCCCCAGCGGGTGTGGGGGGACCGGCACAGCAGGCCTTAGGATTGAATCCTTGGCCCCTGTGCCTACTTGTAGGCACTTTAATCCGCTGAGCTATTTGGCCAGCCCTGAAAAGCACTTGGCCAATCCAATACTTGCTTTTTGCACATTCAACCGTAACTCTGGAAGGACAGCAAAGTAGCTAGTTAAAGCAGAGCTTGAGTCAGTGATCAGTCAACCACAGAGTGGTCAGCCCCTTGATAACTCTAGCTTATCACTGATGGGAAAGGACCACACCTACTTTGGGCTACCATTATGTCATTATACAGTTAACCTTGCCATACGGTGTATGTGGAAGTGGGTTCCTACACAACCACATTTCTGTGCTTTGGGCCAGTACTGCAGAATGCTTAGAGGAACTTGAGAATGGGCTCATTCTTTTCTAAAATGTAAGTCTTAAATGTGAATTTGCTTTGTTGTAAGTAGCTATTTTCCAAACTTACATGTGTTATATGATACAATAGCAGAGGAGAATATTTATTCACTCATTGCACATAGGATGCATGAATCCTAAGTACCAGAAACACACACCCTACCCCAGAAGACCTGGCGCCAAGGGATGGCCAGATAGCTCAGCACACTAAAACACATGCTTAGGCAAATGCAGAGACCAGGGTTTGATCCCCAGCTTGCTATGCTGGCCCTGCTCCTGGGGTGCACTGAGACAGTGATTGAGACTGAGTGTGATGGTGTGTACCTGTAATCTTAGTGCGTAGGTGGCTGAAAACAGGAGGATCACTATGAGTTTGATCTGTGTAGTAATACCCCATAAGACCCTATACTAAATACATACATAAAAAAAGACCCAGGGCCTGACATGAGAATGATGTGACCATAAATAGTGCCATTACAGGAGGGCAATGCTGCTAGGAAAAGAGTAGGTGTATGCATGATCAGGATCCAGAGTACTTCCTGAAAGACAGGATACTGGTACCAAGTGATCATTTCTCCTGGCAAGAGGACTGCGCATGTGTGTGCTCCTGCCGTGCTATGGCTAGGAGTGTATGCTGAGTGTGTTGGAGCTACTTATTTTGACATTGCTGACACCTGATCGTTCTACACCCTAGATACTGATGAATGTGCCTCTGGGAAAGCTGTCTGCCCCTACAATCGGAGATGTGTGAATACATTTGGAAGCTACTACTGCAAATGTCACATTGGGTTTGAACTGAAATATAGCAGTGGTCGATATGACTGTGTGGGTAAGTTCTAGTGGCTTCTTTTCCTTGCTTTCTCCTCCCCACAAGCCTAAGGGCTTTCTATGCAGATATTTCAGTGTCAGTTGAGTCTGCCACTTGAGCAGTGTACTTTAGTGACAGCTTAAGTTTTGGGAATTCAGAGATTCCAGTGACAACAGTTATGAAGTCAGGCCAATAATGATTTAAGCAATATAGGGGCTGGGGAGAAACTCAGTAGAATAAGCGCTTACCTGGCCAGTGCAGGGTCCTGAGTTCAATTTCCTGTACCACACCACACCACACACACACACACACAATATATATATATATATATATATATATATATATATATATATATATATATATATACTATGGAACGACACCTTGAGATGATTTGGGGCCATTGTTTTGTTTTATTTACATTTTTGAATCTGCCTCCATATAAAATGAGAAGAATAAGGCAATATTTATACGTGATAAAAGGAAAACTAACAAGATCTCAGTGATCTGTTTATAGTTTTTCCACTAGGGTGGTTTTAGAAAAGTAAAAGGCAACCTGGTGTGGAGGCACACACATGTAATCCCAGCCCTCAGCAGGTTGAGCCAGGTGGATCTCTGTGAGTTCGAGACCCGCCTAGGGGCTATAAAAGTGAGCACAAGGCCAGCCTGAATGGCCTAGTGAGACCCTGTGTCCAAAAAAGTAAAAGAAGACAAGGACACACATTCTTTCCTCTGTCTTCTTTTAGTCCTCTCATAGTTTGAGCTCCAAATAAAATATTCCTTTTCCACAGTTGCCAAAAATCATCAGAATCTGATAAGATTCTAGTACCTGATTTTCGCTTAAGCTGTGTGATATAAGATATTTTATCCTTCAGTGAAGGGACACCATGTTTCAATGAGCACATGAGCTGGGATATTTGGAGAGGCCCCTTCAAAGAGTCTCCTTACCTTGTTATACTGTCCCATTGTGAAATGTGGGCCCCCTCCAGATTCCTGTTCACATAACTTGTGGAACAAAGGTGAATTCATAACATGGAAAGCTAACAGTTGGGAAAAATAGGATTTCTTTCAGCCACATGCTCAGGACTTCCCAGGACGTGTCCTGGGTAATCATGTTGAGGCAACACTCCATTACTGAGGTTTGGACCATCTTGTGAAATCTCCACAGCTCTTTCCTCCAAACTTCTCAAGCACAGCAGCTGTGGGAGGCAGGCTCGGCACATCCATGCTTAGCATGAACTCACACTCATGCAGCTCTATGCCCCGATGCCTGTATTGCAGTGTGTGCTTGCTCCCTGACACCCCCAGGGAAATTCCACAGGTCGAGCCGGAGAGTGACCCTGAGCACTTCATAATTCCCAAGGAATCAAGTCTCCAAGGTTTTCAAAGTATAATTAAGATTAGCATCTGAGCTTGTTTAGTAGCTGAATAAAAAACCATAAGCAATTGTATGGGCCATGTCTATTAATTCATAGATAGAAAGCAAGACAGACTGGAGCAAATCCATCTCTCACTTGAGTGGGATTTGGCAGCTTTTCCACTGTAAATCCAGTAGGCAAGCTCAGACCATCCAAGAAGCTTTGAATAAAAAGCCTATGCCTCTGAGTTCAGATGATGTCAGTGGTTCCGGGCTGATCTTGTCTTTTGTTTGGTAGGGGTTGCAAGCCCTTCCAAATATAGAACTAAATGTTGTTTAGTTCTCAATTAGATAGATTAAAATTTAAGAAAAAAAAAACCTCAAATATGTTACAGATTTCCAGGCCAGAGATAAGTGGGAGATGCATGCTTGTAGGGAGGGGTGCTGCAGACTCGCTGTTCCTTACGCAATTGGTGGGGTCAGACAAAGCCAGGGCTCCAGGCCGACCCCTGTCTCCTCTCTTCTCTGACAGCACTTGATTTGCTCGCAGTGTTGAGTGGCTGGGCTTAGAATTGCGCGAGTATAAGGGCTCGTCTCTCAGTTGCCCTGTTATCGTAGAGTTGTTCATTGAGATGTTCACATTTCAGATATAAATGAATGCGCAGTGAGTATGCATGCATGCACCCCGCACGCCAACTGCCTTAATACTCAAGGATCCTTCAAATGCAGATGCAAGCAGGGATACAAAGGCAATGGATTTCAGTGTTCTGGTAAGGAGTGTCTGGCCACTCTCTCTCTCTCTCTCCCTCCGTCTCTATGCCATGGCTAAATTGAACTCTGCTTCTGTCTTGTGTCCTTCCTTCATTCAGGCATATTTATAATAGGTAGTGAAGTTATAGTCTAGTCACAAACTAAAACAACAACAAAGACCTTTCTTATTTTTCTGGGCACAACATACTCTCAATTACTGAAGATAGAAGGACAAAAGACAATGAGTGAATTTATCTGCCAGGATAGACTTCAGTACGGCATAGTAATAAGCAATCCTTTAGGGTGACTCAGGACTTTTCCCAGAGTACACTGTCGAAACACAGAGAGCATGGTTTTGTCACAGTTCAGCCTAGATTCACATTTTTAAATGTATAGTAAGCATTCCACTCTTGCTGGTGAATTCTTTAATGATTAAAACCTTAAATTTATAATCCATATATGCAAATATAAAATGTCTCTGCTGCTAACAACTGTAAGAAAGGTCTGTTTCTCATGTGTGCTATGTTCAAAGAGAGTTTTCCAGGAAATTTCTTTTCAATGTCATGACTTACGGGCCCAGATTGCCAGTGGCCTGGCCACTTCATGGCACTGGGGCATCAATCCAAGACCTTATGGTTTGTCCTAGCAAGCAAAGAAGCATAGACAATCATGTACTAGCTCTTAATTAATTCAGCTTAGAAGTATCCGCAGAATAATCTAATAAACCTCTCAGATACCCTGACAAAGAAGACACTTAGAAATCACAGTCAACCCCCAGAATAAGACAGCTCTGGTCACAGAGGCAAGTATTCCCTGGTGAATGGTACCTCATAGCAGTTAAAGTCGACTTGCCTTATCCTGCCCTGCCCCCGCCCCCGGTCATGCGCTCATGTTGCTTGTAGAAGCTGATTCATTGTGGCTATACTTGTGTACTTCCCTGTCTCAACTATCTTGCGCAGCCCTCAGCAGAGTTCTCTAATGTTCCAACAAGTATGGCTCCAAATTGTACCCTGCCCTTTGTCGCATGCCATGCCCGCATGCAGGCAGTGCTCCTGATGGTGCAGATGACATCCACTTGCTCATATAAAAGTGGGCTGTGGTTGAGCGCCACTAAGCAACAGGGTGTATAAAAGAATCGAGGCGAAGAAAACAAGTCTAGAAATCAAGTACTATGAACATTTGCCCCAAAGAGTGCAACCTGTAGATTGGGAAAGAAATAGTATACAAAAGTTTAAACTGTGCCTAAAAATATTTTAAGACAAAGTGAAATAAAAGTAGCTTCCCACAGCTGACTAAGACCAATGGGCAGAGGTTATATTCTGTCTTCATTGCTGGAAATCCAAGAAGTGATTAGGAAGCTCCACGGAGTAGGAATTCCCTGGCTGCAGGCCTTTTGGCTCCAGACTCTGGGCCCTAACTGCTCAGTCACCAAGCAGAGTGAGAGAGAGAGAGAGAGAGAGAGAGAGAGAGAGAGAGAGAGAGAGAGAGAGAGAGAGAGAGCAAGCAAGCCAGCGAGAGAGAATCAGAGAGGAAATAGAATAAATCAATTTTCCATATATAATGAGGGCTCAGGGACCTGAACCAATGCACCTTCTCATTCCATGAAATTTAAGCGTGTGCATCCAAGGCCTGGCTTTAACTCTGCGCTCTGCTTCGCACCAGCTCAGCAAGGGAACTCTAGCAAAGTTACTTAAGCACTGTGAGGTCCATTGCTTCTATCCATCATGCAGTGCATTGTGAGTGCTTGTGTTGGGTTTGGCCACTGTCCTTTGGAGCTCTGGAAGTCCAAGCAGGTGGGGTAGACATTTCAGTATCATCGACTTTCCCTGTATTGTGGACTCACAACTTTCTCTATTTTAATACCTCTTTGATGCATAATGACCACATTCCTCTTGGGGAGTTTGGTCCATGTCTGTGGCACATCGTCATTTTGTTTAGTCCTTTCCCTATTCCACCTCCTCCCTCCATGCCTTGATCTCCTTCCCTATTGCAAAAGATCTGTGTCATATCACCTACCTTTCATTTTTCCTCTAATTATTTATGCTTTGAATTTCTCATATAAGATGATAGCTTCCATGTCTGATTCATTTCAGCTAACATTATCATATCAAGTAGCACTGATTTCCCTACAAATTACCCAAATTTATCCTTCCTTATGGCAAAGTAGTACCCCACCATATGTAAATACCACCGTTTCTTTGTTTGTTTGTTTGTTTATTGTCTTTTTGAGACAGGGTCTCACTGCACAGTTCAGGCTGGCCTTGAGCTCACTTTTGTAGCCCAGGCTGGTCTCGAACTCGCACTGATCCTCCTGCCTCAGCCTCCCAAGTGCTGGGATTACAGACGTGTGCCACCACGCCCGGCTAATACCACCGTTTCTTTATCGACTTATCTGCCGAATGGCATCTAGGCAGCTTCCAGGATTTAACTAATCTGAGTTGTGCTGCTACAAACACGGGCCCTGGAGTTTTCTCTGAAAGTTTGCTCCGTCCCCTTCAGGTGCAGCGCAGACACAAGGGAAGTTAACAGCTGAGGGAAACCTTCCGCTAGTGTGGGATGGAGTCTGTGGATAGACACCCTACCGTCCCCTCCCCAGGGCAGGGCAATTGCACGGCATGTTCAACGCTGCATCCCAGATGTCCTCAGTCCTCTGAACCTCAGTTAGACACCCATTTACTCACAGTAATCGCCGGGAGTAGCTATCAGTGACTTGTGGGTAACAGCCATCTTTTAGCTTTTCTCTCTTCCTGGCTTGCTGTCCCCCACTTATGTCTCATGGAATTGCTTCCCAAGTAAACCGGCTACACCCAAACCCTTACCTCAGAGTGTGCTTGGGGAAACACACACTAGGAAGAATGCCTCTTTCCAAGGTTCATCAGGAAGGTTAGATGAGGTAATAGGGAGAGAGGTCAGTTCCACTGACTATATAGCCCACAGTCAAAACAGTGATCCGCTATTGTTTCTGTTATTAGCAACATTTCAACCTGCTGTTAAGAGCCAGCTAGTCTACTCTGAGATGGTGTAAAGGCAAATGCAAAAATGCCACACAAACATAGTGGCACCCTCAGGAGTTCTCCTGTTACCCTAAGGGGGTGCCTCCCCACCCCATACCCTCCCTCTACCCCAAGGCCTAAGAATTCCTCAGAGTAAAGCTGGACTCTTCTTCCTCTCCTTAGATCCCTGGGCCACCAAGGTGTGTCATTCAGGCCCACGGGAAAACAACCACTTTAAGCATGACACTGATCCCTGGTGTGCTGCCCATGTTTTCTACATAGTAACCTGGTGCTTTGAAATTACAAATTGCACTTTAACACAAACATTTCTCTCTCTTTCATTTTTTTTCCTGGGTTTGTTTGTTTTGAGACACGCTCTTGCAATTAGTACAGGCTGGCCTTACTTAAACTTACTGTATCCCAGGCTGGCCTCAAACTCACATAGATTCGCCTGCCTCAGCATCCTAAGTTCTGGGATTGCAGGCATCAGCCACCGTGCCTGGCTTTTTTTTTTCTTTTACACAAACATTTCTTATGTCCAAAAACTTCTGATTTTCCTTGAGCATCCAATTTTAAGTATATTTAGGGGTAAAACAAAATTTTCTTTGTTCCTTAAAACCTCAAATTTTCTGTTCTATTTGCTATCTGCAATCAGTGTCTTTTTTTTATTTTTTTCTTATTTTTTCTTTATTGTCTTTTTTTTTTTTTTTTTTTTTTTTTTTTTTTTTTTTTTTTTTTTTTTTTTTTTTTTTTTTTTTTTTTTTTTTTTTTTTTTTTTTTTTTTTTTGGAAACAGAGTCTCACTATGTAGTTTGGGCTGGTACTCAGCTCACTTTATAACCCAGGCTGGTCTCAAACTCAAAATGATCCTCCTGCTTCAGTCTATGGAATAGTGGGTTTACAGGTGTGTACCATCATGCCTGGCTGACATCTGCAAACAGGATTTTCTTGTTTATCCATTCTATTTCTTTAGTCTTTTGCTAGAATGTTTGTTTGAAGGAGAAAACTATCTTTGGGTCATTCACTATATTGTCCAGCTCTTTCCATTTTTGTTTAATTCTCTTTAAAATAAATAACCATATTTCTTTGAAAATTGATATGGACAAACCTGTTACTTACAGGATGCTCAAAAGTCTGTCCTCATGTTGTAAATAAGTTATAAAAACAAAAATAAGAAAATCATTTCCAATTAACATTCAGCACTCTAAAACGTTATGTTGTAAAATAGATTCATATGCCCATGAAGTGCTACCATATGATATAGAACATTGATGTTACAGTATTTTTCCCCAATGCTGGCGTTAAAACCCAGGGCCTTGGACTGGGGATATAGCTCAGTGGCACACCGCCTGCCTGACAAATGTGAGGTTGTGAGTTTGATTCCTGATATCAATAAAGTAAAACAAAACAAAACAGAACAAAACCCAGGTCTTTGCACATGCTAGAGAAATACTCTACCACTGAACTATATCCTACCTCTTAATGTATGGCTTTTTTGTGAGCTTATTTGGAGAACTCCGACTCTACACTATAATAATGAAGAGATAGTAGAGTATCCTTACATAGCACCTGTACCCCAGGAAAGACTCATCCTCAGTGTAGATATGTTTATTTTTAACTATTCTAGGATAAAAGTCTTAATAATGCACCATTAGATATTTTAGTCTCTCATTGACATCAGCTATACTGCATTCTAAGAAAGTAAAAACTTAGATAAAATCCAATTGAAGAAGCAATATTCAATTTAGAAATGGAAACTATGTCACTGAGCTACTAGGAGCACAATTTTTGGAATTACATTACTTTAGCTTGACCCCAAGATCCCTGGTTTCCTGCCTGTGGACTCAGGATAAACTATTTACCCTTTCAATGCCTCAATCTCTTTGTCTGCCAAATAGGGATGGTAGAATCTAGTCATTCATATTATTTTGATGATTAAATGAAATGATCCATACCTTATAAACAGGTGTTCATCTACAGGGTTTAACTCTAATTCACGATATATTAGATGCTCCATTAGCAAGCACTAGTATTGGGAGTGATGATGGCAAAGGCTTTAAAAAATATCTAACAACTGTTCCCACTGAAAAACAACACAGTAATTGCAAGTGCACTATGGTATTTTACATACAGCTTAGTTTAAAAAATGGGTTGGGTACAGCCAGGCCATCCCAATTTAATAAGCCTCTACAAGAAATTTACAGATAGGGGTAGGGTTTTTTTTTTGTCTGTTTGAGACAGGGTCCCACAGTTCAGGCTGGCTTTGAGCTCACTTTGTAGCCCAGGCTGGTCTTGAACTTGCAAAAATCTTCCTGCCTCAGCCCACTGAGTGCTGGGCTTACAGAAGTGTACGATGATGCCCAGCTTTGGAAATTGTATTTTTAACTGAGTAAATGGTTTTTAATATTTTGCTGATGACTTCTATAAAAATGGCAAATGAACACTGAGTATGCTGGCAGTACCTTTGTTAGTAACTGGACCATATGCAGTCATAAACAACATTCTTTTATTTTGACGTATTTAACTTTATTTCTTTTTAGATTGCACATTGTAAATAAATTATTTACAAGCTTAAATGAATATAATAAAAATTGTCTAAAATAAAAATGAAGAAAGAATTTGTAGACCAGTCGTATAATAGTTCACTGTGTGTCAAAAAAAAAAAAAAAAAAAAAAACTTA